>JAJJWW010002557.1:0-104629 GCA_023531295.1 Papaver armeniacum
GAGCAATAATAGATTATTTTGGAATTCGGGCAGAATGCCACGCAGAATTAATCTATGTGCATACAGGAGAGATCTACTAATCCTTTAGGGTGCTCTACCTATGGAGAACACCCGAGTCTATACATGTCACTTACATGGGGCCGGGGATCGTTGAGCTGCCACTGTCCCGGGCGTTGTTGTTTCTAATCCGAATGGGAGAACCGCTCCAATCGTTCTTACATGTAGGGGAGTTCGCTCTCATGTGGCCGTGGGGCAGAGTGAGTATCGCCGAAAGCGTCCCCGAAGGCGTTAAGCCCTCTCAATATAAACAATTACGTAGGAGGACCTGCCCAGCTTCTATTATTCTACATAGTGGCGCAATGTCTGAATGCCAGGGGATCGGACGCCAGCCCAGTGGAGGCTTTTCGAAAGTCGTGGGTCTGCTATCCTTGGCTTCGTGATATATGAATACATCACATGCCCGAAGCCGTATCAGAAACATGCAGTATCATGATTTTAAGGTTTTGACCTTTGTTGAAAATCCACCATCAACAAACATGCTCGACATAAAGTATCTCACGGAGCAACAACTAAGCCAAACAATAACTCATTCGGATGCAGAGCTCAAAATAAGGCGCCTCTTATGGAACAACACAGTATATACACAAATTGTGGATCGTAGATCGACCTAATACCGTGGAATAGACAAGGATTCATTCTATTTTCTATCACCATTTGCACAATGACATACAATAGAAATAATCTTTGTAAACAAAAGATTTTAACCTATCTTCCATCAATAATTGACATAATAGGCTTAACTTTTGTATTTAGTCAAAAGTTCATTCCTTCTTTATCAACACATGCATATCGACATATAAAGGACTTAACTTTTGACAAGGTATGGGACAATCATAGTTCACTCGACGCACAACACACACATCCCGTAACAAATTGCAATATATAAAACCACAAAGATTAATGTATGCGCAAAAATCATCTTATGAAGATGAAAAAATGTTGGGCATAGTGTAGTCACAATAATGGCTATTCCAAACTCTATTATTCTTCTAATCAAATCAAAAATAGAAGATTTACTAGGCATTAAGCACTGACAAGGAATTCTTTATCGTCCCCGGAACTCCTTGTCGTCAACAACTACTTGGGACATAGGTTCATGAAGATAGGAGTTAATATCAATAAACCTTCTCTGACGACATCGAACGCAGGCCTTCCCGAATCTCATGAGTCTTAAATACAAAGCCTTTATTTGATGAATCTCCTTCAACACTTCAAGAACATCAGTAAAACTTCTGAGAATTCGAAGGAATATCTCTCAGCTTCCTCACATTCCTCTTCTTTTTCTTTCAATGTCTGGAGCTAACGGAGATTTCTCTTTTCCTTCATGATTGGTGGCTTGACAATCATATTAACATCCTTTCCATCAAGACATGGTACTTGGAGCATCCATGGCGTATGGGTTTGTGAGAGGAAATCACAATCTCAGCAAGTAGCTCTTGAGATAAAAGAAGTTTTAAGGAAGGAAAAGGAATGATCTACAATGTTAGATTTAAGTTTGGGGGTATGGGATAAACTTTTTAGTTGCATAAATAAAATCCAGAGCCTAGAAATTTATGTTTATTAAAGATGGCACTAACCAATCTAAGTGGATAGAAGCATTTTGGTTGTAGGAGTTGAGGAACCAATCTGATTAGATGGAAACATCTAAAGAGTCTATTCATAAAAGCACGAGCTCGAGTGTTAGAATTAAAGAAAAAAACATGGTAGTTTCGCCATATCTCGTTGAATCCTTTTCACTTCTATTTTTTGTTTGTTTTCTTCAAAATATGTTTGTCTAAGTGATTAGGTGGGGCTCACGATTCAAGTTGTTACCACAGCTAGGGTTAAATAGAGTGATTGAGATACCCAAAAAAAAAAAAAAAAATTGAAAAAAAATTGAAAAAAAAAAAGTTGAAAAAAAAAAGAGAAATTGAGACTAGACCATCAGACCAACCAGAATAAATTCAATAAAGTCGACCACTGGAACCCTTGTATATGCTAGCTGAGTTAACCTAGAGTTAGGATTATCGACCACTAGTTCCCTTGTATATTCCGATGTGTTGGTATTAGTCAGACTAATATCTCAGTCCATTAGGATACGTTCGTTTTGGCAGTGGCCTTCAGACAGATATGAGAAACACCGTTCACCTTAGTCAACATCAAAACCATCTATGTTTTTCTATATCCATTTCTTAATCTATCCATGTGATTGGTTTACTCCGGTTATGATGTCCATAAACTATCTGAGTAGAGCTTTGTGACTTATATATGAATTTTAGTATGCTTGAGTGCAAACTCGTGTATACGACAATTGGAATTTCGCATCGGGTACTTCCTCCCTGTAGTCAATAAGTATGCCAACCAAGGAGATTCTTTAGTGCCTTCCAAGGTTACGCGTAGATAGTTAGAGTGCAGAGTATAAAGGTTTTGTGGGTACACCTCGGTAAACCCTCCCGAGACTATAACTCGGCCACTAGGGCCACCTAGGGGTTTAAAGGCTTATTGCATACGCTAAATGCAATCGACGATGCCTGCGACAGTGAGTTAGGATTTTATTTCTAGATTTGATTTGCTCGGGACTAGCAAATAATAAGTTTGGGGGTATTTGATAGACGCATTTATGTGTCTATTTTATTCTCAATTGTATATATTGTTATTACCCGTTTTTGTTCTTATTATGGTGTTTTATGTGTTTGTAGGTATTTTTGGGCAATAAACGTTTTTGGAGAAATCGGCTCGAAAAGTTGCTAAAGGGACCTCCGGAGGATACTTGCTATTCGGACCTTTCACATTGGATAAGGGGTACCCTATTGATAAGGGGCATCCACCGTTATTTGCACCCAGAGCCATTGTCTCCACCCCACGGCTATAGGCACCCCGGTCGGGATAAGGGGCATCATCTTCTACATTTGAATTTTGCTTTTTGGCGGGAAAATTAGTTGCGAGACTAAGGTTTGAATTTTGAAGCTTACGCGAGAGATTCAATCACGAAAATTTGTTGCATTGAACTACATTGGGATAAACAGGGCTAGTGTAAGTGATTTAACGAATTAAATTGGGCTGGAAATTCATATTCTCGACAAACAGGGGCGTGACTTATTCTCGGCTTTTATGGAAAGTTTCAAAGAGATTTAGTCGGAGTTTTCAGTGATTTAGATTGCTACGTACCTGTCTCGACAAAACAGGGAGGCTATATGGTTCGTGCACGTAAAAAGGGGAAGATCACTGGACTTTCATCAATACGGGGAAAGAAATATTTCCGGAATAGTTGGATATATACGGAAGATCCGTGAATGATTAGGAGAGGATTTGACGCAAGGAGCAGGTGTATTTGGTCCTGTTTTCGTCCAGAGAGAGTTTGGGAAGTTTTGAACAACCCGGAAACGTGTAGAAAGGATTGGACAGAGAAGCCGCGTAGAGGAGAGGAATACAAGGGAAGTCCGTGACTTTTGGGGAAAGAAAGAAGAGATTCCTTGGAGAGTTAATCGACATGTTGATTATATATATAGGATGCTTGGAGTCCCGAGAAGAGGTTGTCGAGACTTTGGGGAGTTTTGGGGTCGATTGGAGGCTCGCGAATCGGAAGCGAGAAAAGTTGCGGGAAGAATACGCAGCACCAGGTGAAGAAGACGAAGAGCGCGCTTCAAAGCTGTCGTTCTCAAGAACACGAAGAACGGACTAACAAAGGCGAGTCTTATTTAAACGACACAACTGAAGTATCGACTGTTCAATGACGAGAACCTTAGTATCGTTTAAGAGGCGAGACTTATTTCTTACGCAGTGATGCTGTTTGTAACGCCTTTTCGAGCATTGCAAGCTGCATCGAGTTATTATCTTTCTCTTGTTTTTCACACTTTTGAGCTATGAACACCTATTTTGAGCACGTGAATAACATGAGGAGCTAAACCCTAACAACTGGGATGACGGAGGAAGCCATATTTCATGCGTGTGGTAATTATATTTAATTCTTTCATGACTTTTTGCATGGATTGTTAATTGTTTTATGGTTTTTATTGAATGGTTGTGATTTCAAGCGATGGGTTATACTTAGGTTAAGTCTTCTGATATTCCATGCTTTAGATATACAGTCGTTGCTTTTCAAAAATCTACCTTGGCAAACATAGAGTCAATATTTTATTATTATTTGAGCTATAATTGTCTAGAATAAATATATGAATCGCATGAATGAATTTTATGGTGGAATCCTGAGTCCTAGTACCTCTCGATATTTGTGACAAACTTGTGTATATATTTTAGTTTTAAGTCTGAAATCAAATCTTTACAAGCCCGAGTTGAGCAGAACTTTATTACCAGCTGTCTACAACAACATAAAAAACACATCAACTAGTTATGGTTAAGATGAACAAGGTTGATATGAGAGTGATCATATGGCTAACTCGGTTAAATATTGTTGAGCCAACATGGTGTACACGTTTAGAGTACGGTTACATAAACCTAAATGATGGTACATTTCGTTTGTGTGTAACAAGCTAAGTTCGATCTAACGGTTGAAAGATATTAGCTTGGTTGAATCGGAGTTTTTCATCTAACGGTGAATATCTGAATGCTTTGTTACCAAGGTAACTTTGATTGCAAACCCGATTTGAAAACTATATAAAGGAGAACTATAGCTAGCTGGAAACCTAATCCCCACACATGTGTGTTACTAGTTGCATAAGCTAGAGTCGATTCTCCTTTAACCTTAGGTTTCTCACGAGACCCTATAGGTTAACGACTTAAAGACTTCATTGGGATTGTGAAGCCAGACCCAACTATTTTCTCTGTAGTTGCGTGATCTGATCTTGTTGTTTCTATCGTGGTTGAGTGCAATCGTAAGATTGGCTTGAGATTAATTTCCTCGATAGGCAAGATAGAAAAGTAATCACAAACACCTTCGTCTCATCGTTTGTGATTCCACAATATCTTATTTCGTTAATCGATTAAGATTATTGTTAGGTAATTGATAATACTAGAGGTTGTTCTTCGGGAATATAGAACGGTTTATTAGTGGTTCCCTATTCATGATTTATCAAAGAACGGAACAAAACTCTTAGGTATTTTACGTAGGAGATAGATTTATCTATTCCAATTGACTTTGTGTGAAGCAGATTTGTTTTCAAGTTTCGACTTTGGGTCGTAGAAACTCTTGATTGTGGGTGAGATCAGCTAAGGGAATCAAGTGCATAGTATCATGCAGGATCGACGTAAAGCATGGTGTACCTTGAATCAGTGTGAGATTGATTAGAGTTGACTACAGTCGGTCCTAAGTTCATTGGTAGTAGGGTAGTGTCTGTAAGGCTTAATCCAATGGTGTTCAAAAGCTGGACTAGGTCCCGGGGTTTTTCTGCATTTGCGGTTTCCTCGTTAACAAAATTCCAGTATGTTGTGTTATTTCTTTTCCGCATTATATTTTGTTATATAATTGGAAAAATATCACCAGTTGTGCGTTGTATCGATCAATTAGGAAATCAACCTTTGGTTGTTGATTGAAAGTGATTGATCCTTGAACATTGGTCTTTGGTACCGTTCAAGTTACTACTCTTATATTCAATCGGGCTCATAAATTTCTATTTGCTTTGATAAATTGAATTGAGAGTTAGAGATATAAACTCTTGTATATACTTTTCTCTAGATTGAGTCTGACTGTCTAGTAGATTCTCTAAAAGTATATTGGATTAAGTCCTCTCAGATTGCCAAATGAATTGTTGGGTGTGGTTGTTGTACCCCCATTTTCAATTGGTATCAGAGCGAGATCAAACACATTAAAGACCTTATAAGTTTGTGTTTGTAGCGATCTGATATGGACGAAGTGTTATTTCTATAAACGTACCACCAGTCTTCGATAGCTCAAATTACTTATGGTGGAAAATTACTATGCGTGCATTTCTTCAAGCGCGTGATTTGCAATCATGGGTTTACGTAGTTAATGGCTATGATGCTCCCGTTGTCGCAGTAGGAGATGCGACCATTCCAAAGGATATTGGTGCATATGACCCTGCTGAGATTCTTGCAAGCAAAATTCTACGGTTTAAATGCAATCAATCATGCCATTACCCAGATCTTGACACCATGTGACTACGTGAACTCGGTCTAAAGATGCTTGGGATATCTTAGAAACCAGTATTTGAAGGGAATACGGTGAAAAGGAAGCCAGGCTTCAAAACCTAAATTCAAATTAGGAAAACCTTCGTATGGCGAGATGAAGATTCATTTGATGAGTTTAATCACAAAGTGTCTGAAATTGTTAATCATCTTTTGCATTGGGTAAGACTATTCCTGAAAAGGACATTGTAATGAAAATTTTCAGATCGCTGTCATTTAGATACGACTCTAAGAAGCATGTCATCATTGAGGGAAATAACCTTGATACTCTTTCCAGAAATACTCTTGTTGGAAAGATTAAAATACTTGATCATGATCAGAATACAGTCGGAACCTCTGCGTTCAATGTTGTGACCATTGCAAGTGAAGCTTTTAACTTGTCATGGGCTGATGATTATTGTTCTAATCACTTTGATCCTATTAGATCATTGATTACACAAAAAGATCAAGGATATTCTGAAGAAAAGCAAAGATCCGAGAGACTATCTTCTCTCTCTATTAATACTGATGATTCAGATCAAGAAAGTATCTCAGTGTTCCTAGCTTACATACTGTAGTATGTACAGAATTTTCAGACCTACTTGGTAGAAGTTCCCATTAACTCAAATTCATATTCTTAATGCGAGTGCGACCTTGAGATCCTAGATTTCTGGACAATTGTGAATAAATTCACGAGAAAATATTCAACTGATATATGTTGAAAAACTTGAATCATCACTTCATATGAAAACTCTTGAGACTGACTGTATTAATGATGAAATTCACCAGAACCTATTTCTGAAAGAAAAAAGAGATTAATTCTCTCAGTGTGACTGCAAGGTTGTCAGAAGCTCGAGACAACAATATTGTTTGGTCAAAGGCTTTTGGAAAAACAAAAGGTTTAGGGTTAGTAAGGCGTGAGCACTGACTAACTCATTTGTTCCAGTAGGCTCTAAGGATCAATTGATCTTGCTTGTCGTGATAAACATGAGTCATCTCTACAAAGAAAAATTTCTTCTCTGATTTTTCTTTCTTTTGTGGAAGTGTAAATCATGTTTCAGAGCAAGTCTTTGGAAATTCAAGAAACAACAAAGAGTTTCCAGACTTCAAAATGACATGCAAAGGATGAATCTGAATCTGGAGAAGCAGTCTGTGATGCCTGGGCATAAGAAGAAGTCTAAAAGAATCGAGTCGAGATGAGGTAAGTCCCTATTCATCCAAAAACCTTGAGATGTCACCTTGTGACACAAGAAGTGAACATTTTGTTCACTCATTACTATCTAATTTATAATAATGAACCGTATCCTTATTTTGGACTTGAAAAATAAGGATTACTTGAACCCATTTCAAGTCTTGTAATTATTTATTAATTTTTTTATTCTATTTTGAGCAAGTAAATATTTTGTTGTTGAGATAGATAATGGGTCATGAACGATGGAGACTTTTTCAAGTTAAGTTAGGGTTTTGCTATCTAGAGTCTATTTATGTTCATTTGTGAACAATAATATCCTTTACCCTTTCTCTCTCTAAAAAGATACAGTCTCATGGCCCCTATAACAAGAGGTACCACAAAAAGATGCGTTGAAACTTTCAATGTGTATATGTGTGAGGGGATTATGTCTCAAAGAAAGAAAATGTGAAGGATCGATTGATAATCCGAGGTTCTTCCTCCAAGCGCCTATTCTGTTTGTCATTCTGATGATGCTTTAGGGATATGGTGAAGGATTTCATCGGAAAAATAAATGATTTAAAATCTCAATCATTTTCATCTTTAGAAGATATTTCTCATATGAACAAATGTTGTCTCTAACAAAAGAACACTCTGCGTGAACTAAAAAGAGAACTTAGTGAGTTAACGGATATTTCTTAAGATTTGGAGGAATTGAATGATCCCATTATCAATGGTTTTTTCAATAATCGGAAGGAATTCTCAGTAGATGCCACGAGAAAGCTCTACAATGTCTAGGAAATTTCTTATGAGAATTTTATTCTTGTGTTTTTTAAGAAGGATAACTAGGGTTTGGAATAGCCATTATTGTGAGTACACATAGCTATTTCCAACGATTTTCATCTTCAATGTTTTTAGATTTATTTATTTAAATTCTAAGTTACTTGGAAGATGATTTTTGCGATATTAATATTTATGGTTTCATATATTGCAAATTGTTATGGGATATGTTGTTTACGTCAGTGAACCTTGGCTGTCACATACTTTTTCAAAAGTTATCTCTATTATGTCGGTATGAAAGTATTGATAAAAGATAGAATAAACTTTTGAATACAAAAGTTAAGCCTTTTATGTCATTATTTTGATGGAAGAAAGGATGAACTTTTGGTTATAAAGATTAAGTCTATTATATGTCATTGTGCAAATAGTGATGAAAAATAGAATGAATCTTTGTTTCTTCCATGATATTGGTCTTTCCACTGATCCACATCTTTGTGCATATCTTGTGTTGCTCCGTAAGTTCTCTTATGTCGAGCATGGCCAATTGAATTGATCATTTTTGTAGCTAATTCGATTGTGATTTTTGGATACAAATTCATGTTCTCATGTGATTTGATTATGTCCAAATAAATCCTTCTTTTTCGTAAAAGTAAGGTCGCTCTTGTTGTTCTTTCGGGAATGACATTTTATGGGGGAGAGTTCGTTTTGGAACTTGTGCTTAATTGCCAAATCTTTGTGGGGAGTGCGGATGTGGAATATTGTAGGAGTTATCTTGTATCTTTATAAACTCCTTGATGAATGCATTTAGCTTCGGCTATATGATTGCATCTAAATAAGTTGGTATGTTATTCTCTTTTGGTCATGAAGTATCTCTATGAAAATTTCATGAGGATCCCACTAGTTTTCGTACCTTTGCCAATTTATATTGACAAAAAGGGGAGAATTAATGTGTATTTTCATACTACAAATACATATGGTTTACGGATCATTATGTAAGGGGGAGTGGTTTTCATGTCGAGATGAAGTATTGACTAAGGGGGAGTGATACATATCACCATAGTATTGTTATCAAAGTTGTGATACAATTGAACTTTTATGTTGTGTAATGATAGTATGACATCTGTATAACAATGATTGAGAGCATTTGTTTTCTCATTGTTATCGCTACGGATCTTCAACAACTATGATGCTGAGTTGAACACATTTAGAATCATGGAGTACTTGGAAGTGACGAAGATTTAGAGTCGTGTTGAAGATTCCAAGGAGATCAAGCATTTGTATGAGAAGCTACAAAGTTTTATTTATTTTGTAATCCATATGTATTGATAGTTTTGTCACTAAAATTAACAAATGGGGAGATTGTTAGAGCACTGATCGGTCGAACTCGCATGCGTTGCTATCTCAAGCATGTTTGTCAATGTTAGTGATCAAAACTATAATTCTTGATTTCTAGTCTACTTATAGATGTCTCGGACTAGGACATAGATTGTGTAGTTGAGCCTTAGACTTCATGGCGTTCATCATTTGAAGATGAAGAACTACTAAGGAGAGCTTGTGTAACTTTATCAACAAAAGGTATGTGAAGACTGAAACTCATATATCACTTGGAAAGTCTATTTCTACTATATCTCCTATATTCGGACATAAGTCGGTGTTCTCGTTTATGGGTGAAAACTACTCTGCGAGAATTTGGTAATTTGGGGTGTGGATGAGGAATGAATTTAAACCTTAAACAAATGCACTGCGCGGTGAGTGCTTGTAGATTCGAGAGATCAATACGTGCAAGTCCGGCCTAAACCAAGAAATGGTCGTTCCGGACTTGTTTCGGTCACAAAGTGAAGGAGATGGGGTTGATCTTAGGGAGGGAAGCGAAGAAGGTGTTGAGATTGTGAAGGTGTAGACTTGCTTATGACTTGCAACGGGAAAGTGAACAAGCTTACGATTGGTGTAAGCGGGCTCACGGGTGTTTTCTTGTTGTTTTCTCTGTTTTCCTCTGTTTGTTTGGAAATAGGGCGGAGAACCTATTTATACAAGTCAATGAGTCTTATTCACGTCTCTTGTGGGAAGTGGAGGAAGTGGAGTGATGGAGTAGTGGAGTTGTGTGTTGGTGATACACGACCGGCCTTGCCCACTTCTCCTGTTCATCTCTAACCGTCCATGACTTCCTAACACGTTCTTGTGATGGCGCGTTACATGCTGCACGCTGTAAACCGCCGGACCAATACCCCAATATGTATCCCCGGTTTGTGACATGATTGATGTACGGAATGTGTGGATTGTGGATCCACGAAAGATAGCATGTAATGCTTGAATTGAATAATTGCGTTATTCGGGAAGTCGATACTTGTGAAGTATCGTGTGTATTTTATGCAAATCTTACATCATGGTGTGGTAAAGTGATGGGTAATGGCCTCAACGACCAATTAACTCGACCAGGGGTTGTATAGCAGGGATGGTGAAGTTGGATGGATGAGATGATCTTTGAGACACTCATCTGCGACCGTTAATGAAATTAGGGTTTGAAAGGCGCGCAAGCATCACTCTTGCTTGGTCGAAACCAAGCATGGGAAGGATTCGGAGGGAGGACGAAGTAGGGCATGCATGTAGATAGCATGCGGTGTACGATCCATGTCTCACTGTCCATGAAGGTGCGATCTAGGCCACTCAATTTGACCGGCAAGAGGAGTGGTTGAGATCGATTTTACCAATAAATTTGATCAAAAAAGGCCGCGCACCATGCTCTTTTCGGCCCGCAGCGTTCCAAGGCGACCTAGCAGTGGGTCTTGGCCGATTGGTTTGGCGTGAAGATGGTAGGTGGTGTTCACGCATATACCTGAATATCCCATTAAAACGTGATCAGAGCCACCCAAATCGTCGGCGAAGTTGAGCGGTCGAGATCGGTTTGTGGTTTGGGAGGCGTGGCCCACGCTAGTTTAGGCGCACGTTTTGGATTAACCGGGCATGATATGCCTTGGCCGAACACATGAGGAGGTAGATGGGCCCACGGTGGTCATGCTTGGTATGGCCAGGACACTGTTTAATCTAATCTGGGACCCTCCATTCGTGCTGGGAGAAGATGGACGCTCATGATGCTCAAAACCTAATTTTGGGTTTCAAAGTCGTGCGCCATCTCTTGTTTGGGCGACAATTTTGTCACGACCAAACATGGTTGGTTTTGACCGATTGATCAAGTGTGTAGGCGGGCCACGGTGATCGTGTTGACATGCTCTGGGCCCTTTGGATCTACATCTACACCCTCCATCTATACTGCGAAGATGGATGGTTGAGACGCTTTGCAACACATGTAATATGCCGCAAACCCTAATTTAGGGTTTTCGTTCATAATGCTTGGTATGAACGGTTTCTTGGCAAGCTAGGCCAATGGCCAGGCCATGCGGGGTCGGCAGTGGGTATTCCATACACAGCTTGGGGGTGATGGAATTGATGCAGGGTCATCCAATCATGCTTATGGAGTTGGATGAGCTGCGATCGAATCATATCCGGATTGATCCGGTCGAGTCAGGATGCTCAATCGGGCTAGTATAACACACGAGAGGGGCTCAATCGGGCTAGTATAACACAGAGAGTCGGCATGTGCGGGTATTTCGTACATGGTTTCATTATAGTGCTTGGAGGTTCGTGTTACTCACGTAAGAGTAACACTCGATCGTCATGCCACAGCTGATAATGAGTGCTTGGAAATACAAGGCTGATATGAAATTCACGAGGAAGGGATTGTTGCCACATGCTCCAACCTGGAGGAATTTCATGTATTCACGAGAATGGGATTGTTGCCACATGCTCCATTCCTGGTGAATTAAGTGAGGAGTATCAACACTTATAAATGGCTTTATCTTTTACAAGATGTCGGCGCATGATTTTTACGGTTTTTACAAATTTAACCTTGAACGAAAATCCACCATCAACATTAAGTCCCACACTAGCACATAATGGTTACACTATTGTGTGGTAGGCATGAGATGGTGACATATACGTGAGAAAGACGAGGATGAAAGAAGTTTACCGGAAGAGTGTTGGCCAACCGCTAGTCGCCCACGCCGATTATGCTTGTATGGAATCCTTTGGTGGGACCGGTTTCCTTCTTTGGGTATTTGAATCAAAAGAGGAATCCAAACAAAAGAGGTATCCTTGTTCCATTGGGATTCTTCTAATTTTTGTCTATAAAAGAGACCAACCCCTTTTCTTTTCTCACGAGTTTTTTTTTTTATTGTGAAGCGGCTCCGTCAGGGTCTTCACTGCTAGTCGCCATATCGCCGCCGTCCGCCGGAGCTCGTTGCCGTCGTTGCTGCTGGAGTTGCTGCTAGGAGTTGCCGCGCTGCGTCGTCCGTCCGCCTTCTTTGGGGTATTTGAATCAAAAGAGGAATCCAAACAAAAGAGGTATCCTTGTTCCATTGGGATTCTTCTAATTTTTGTCTATAAAAAGAGACCAACCCTTTTCTTTTCTCACGATTTTTTTTTTTTATTATTGCGAACAGCCTCCTGCTCTCGGATCATCCGCTGGCCGCTAATCGCCGCCGTCGCCGAGCTCGTTGCCGCTGCCGGCTGGAGTTGCCGCCGAGTTGCAGCGCGCCGCCGTCCGTCCGAGGTAGGCTTTTTTTTTTTTTTTTTTTTTTTTCAAAGGTAAAACCCTAGTTTGTCGTAAACACCTTTTGTAAGACATGTATATGCTAGTTTTTCCACCAAGGTTGATACGTCAATATTTTCTAGAATTGCTTAGTGAAACAACCCGTGAATCCATGACCATGTTGTTTTTGCTTCTTTCCACCATTGCATGCAAAACTAGCTTCTTAGATTGTAGCTTAGGAAGAGACTTTGGCTTGGATTTAAGTAAACATAATTCCCATGATCATGAGAAAAAAACCGCGTGTAATACATGCCCGTGAATGTAGTCCCACCTACATATGCTGATCGATTTGAAACCAATACCGGACTTGAAACTTGTCACTGGGACTTGAAACCGATACTGTGAAACTATCTGGGACCAAAACTTGTACCGACTTGAAACCAAAACAGACCGAAACTTGAAACCAATACCGACTTGAAACTTGGGACTTGAAACCAATAAGATCAAACTTGTAAGGACTTGAAACCAATACGAAACCACTTGAAAATAAACTTGTACTTGAAACCAATACCAGACTTGGAATAATCTTTAGGTGCTTGGACCCAATCCCAATTTTTGTGTATTTCAACGTGGGTTGTGTCTTGTCATGCGTGACTACATGCCCCATGCGTTTTTCATACAAGTTCTAACTCCTATTTTCATTGTGGAATGAAGAAAAGAACTCTGTTGAGATGTCTTCCGGAGATAATCTTTGGTTCCAAGCCAGAAGTGTTGACGGCTTCAAAGATATGCCGAACATCGATGATGAGTTGTTTACCTCGCCTTTTCCAAATATTAGAAGACATCCTTCTCATAAGATAGTCACGCTTTCCGATTCGAAGAAAATATGGATGCTTTGATCCATTTTCTTCTTCAAACACTTGTGCTGAGATTTTGCTCCAGGAGAAATGAATATCCGCCTTCCCTATTGACTTCAAGATTTGCCATACTCCACCGGGTTCTTATGAAGGATGGATGAGACGCATGTTGAGTAATAAGGGCATTAAAGATAATTTTCTTTCGCCGCAAATCCTCAATGCGGTCATGGCATCTCAGCTTTGCTCTTGAAATTAAGAAAGACCATTTGCGGGTTTGATTACCTTCATTTCTCGGTGGCGTATTTCCACTCATACATCCATATCTAGATGGGGAGAGATGATTATTACCGGGAGAGTGTAGCTGCATTAATGAACACCTTTGTTCTTTGGAAGTCTTTCTTACGATCTCTACGATACGGAGCAACGTAACTATGATGCTATACTTCAAAAGGTGGCGGAATTCGACAACGGACAAGGAAAAAAATATACGAGATGCTTTTTGGTGGGTGTCGAGTGGTCTCTGGACCCAGAGCTAGGATCAAGAGTTGGAAAATGAGCTCGGTGTGATTGCGTTCTGTCTTTATGGCTATCCAGAGATATATTCGACGATGGTTGGAAAGAAGACCATTAGAGGTGACCTTGTTAAGATCGCTATAAAGCCGGGGCAAAAGGTAAAGTTCTTCCCCTGGGTGCCTTGTTCCTTGGATCGCTGTACTCTCATCTGGACGCCTTAGCAATGGACATGCATGTTTCTAACGGGTACAAGAAGGTGGAATCGCACGTTCACTTCACTTTTCTTCAGGCATTCTTATGGGAACACTTCAAAAGCTATGCTCCTACTCGCAAATTTGCTCACCAACTTGTATGGTGGCTCGAGAATACTCGCTGGAATAAGAGGTGTGTCAGCCGGTGCGAGACTTGTGGACACATTTGACAATGTGTCTTCTATATATTTCCGTCCATGGGGGCGGTCCACCCTTCCGTTGTTCATCCAAAGACTTTTGCTATTGCTTCGATGGCCCCGATGTTGTGTTTGCGTGCGATGTTAAGACTATGAGATCCGGGAAATTGTTTACATGCGCAGCCGCATCCCGTGATATGTCCGAGTCTTTATTCAACGAAGAATTTATTGTGACTCCGCACAATATTATTGTGTGGCTCGTCAAATGGGGTTTGATCGGGGTGTCCCATTTATCCGTCCACTGTGGGTTGAGAGAATTCCTCCCGAATATTCTTAATGCCGACGTGTTTTTGGAACGGTGAGCCTTCCCTTCCGGCCTATTGGGAGAAACCCGGTGGTAACCGATAAGTACAAGGAATTTTGGAGCGGCAAAATCTGATCTTCCAGAATTCTCTGAGAGTATTGTGACAGGTTTCCGTGGTGAACCATCTTCGACGTTTTGAAAAAGCATTTTCGGTTGAAGCCACTTCCGACCAAACGGACCGGAGCTGAGGATTACGGTCCCCAAGCAGAGAGAGATCCAAGAGGCGGGCATGTGGTTCGGTGATCCTCAATTCCTCCAATATGCGGGTATTCAAATTTCTTCCGTTGGTTCCTTTATTTCTCGGGTGAATCTTTCTAAGAGTAATTCTTGCTTGAAATCGGGGATTCGAAAGAGAATGTCTTCACAAGGCCGCGCGTATTCATAATAGAGAAGGCGTGACCGATCTTCTTGATCTTGCCGAGAAGTTTGGAGAAAGCGATCTTCATGTTGAGGAAGTCCGGAGAAACCGATCTTCATGCCGAGAAGTCCGAGAGAACGATCTTGGCCGAGAAGTCTGGAGAAACCGCTCATTTTCCGACCATGACAGATGATGCAAGCTCGGTTGGACAAGCCTCCTCCCGAGTGATCTTGTTGACGGGGTCGTGATGGAAATTAGTACCCGCAGCGAAGTAGATGCTGGGAAGGAGTATAAGAAAGGTAGCGTCGCAATAGTTGAGGCGGCTCCCTTGAAATCTGGTCTGAGTGGGTTCCAGTGAATATGGCTATTGTGGTGACTTCTTCCGAAAGGCCTCCCTACAACCGACAAGGCTCCTGTGGTTGGTGAATTACCGGTGATGCGGCACAGGGCTTTGTTCGATCCTCCTATTACTGTCCCTTATCCAGGTTATGTGTTGGTTGGTGGATTCAGCGTGCCGGTTCGGTTCAAAGAGTTGTATACGACAATATGGGAGAAACACGGTCATATTGCTACCACTTTGAAGCTCAAGAGTCGTCTTGCATTGGTCAAGTGCGTTCGTGGAGGCTTTATTTTTTATCCATGGGATGAGCGTCGCGGCTGGGTCGAATGGTTTCTCGAGGAGATGATTGAAGACCTGGAAGTGCCATCGAGATGTGTTTGTGCAAATACGACTTCAATGCTCCTTGGTTCCTCAAAGGTTCTCCGAGATTCGGGATCTCCAAATTACAAGGTGAAGCCCCTTCGCAGAAAGCGTCACTCGCGGGAAGAAGAGGTTGAAAAGTTGTCCGAGGAGTTGCCGAAGCAAAAGACTTCAAAGGATGAAAGTCGCTCTTGCCCGGAAGGACGAGTTGCTTCAAGTATTTTCCTTGAAGGATTCGTGCCATATACTTGTCTCTTCTTTTAGATGTTTTTCTTTTTGAGTGATAGTGAGGATTTTCTTTCGTAATTTGACTTAGGTTTTGAATAGGTAATTGAGCTGGTTTATTTTGAGATAGTTTTGTGAATAACTTTTCTGAAAGAGGTTATTTTAAATGGAATTTTCATCTTGGTCATGAATGATTGCACATGTCATATGAAATTGCAAATGTCGTGTAAAGGGAGGTATGAAGGGAAACAAATATGGCATTTGATCGTTGAGCCCCTTTCTCCATGTGCGGGATGCTAAGTCCCCAGGGAATTCTAAAACTATCCTTCTTGTAAAATTGTTGAGTAGAACTTACTTGCTTTGAAGCCTCACTTGATCGAGCGGAGTAGCCTTTCTAAGAAAATCCTCCGCACCAATCTCTCGAGTTATCGCTTTCTGGACCAAGCTTCTCTGAACAATGCGCTTCAAAGCGTTGCATTCGCTTGTGGGGTGATGGAGGAACCGGTGGAAATGACAGTACCTCGGGTCCATTACTTGATCGCAGGCGGACGCCATGCCGGGGTAGCTCCACCTCTCCATTTCGTACTCCACGCCTCCGGTAGCTCAGAATCTTCTTCATTTGGGAAGGAAAATGTAAGTACCTTGAGTCGGCTTTTCTGCGTTAGTGGCCGTTGTGATGTCTCTTCGTGGCTTTAATGTGGAACAGGAGATGAAGTTGGGAGATTTGCGAGTGCCATCATATACGCGGATCGCTTGCCTAGGTAAAGGGATGTGGAAGGTGTCGTAATGTCACCTCTTTGAAAGTGACCGGATTGAACGTTCCCATCCTCTCGTATTGACCGGTATTTCCGATTGATTTCTCCTTCCTCAAGCATTTCTTCAAGCGGTTGGAAGGCCGACGCTGATTGGACATTCTTCAGGGCTTAACAAGAGTTTTGAGATATAAATCTTCTAGCAGTGGCTCCGTAGGCCGTGTGCTCCCTTTCTTTATCGGCGCATAACATTGTAGCACTCCTGACAAGTCTTTTCTTCGTGGAGTTGCTTGATCGGGACCATGTTGTCCATCTTTCCCGATCCATTTGCGATTACGTGTTCTTTTTGCTTCTCCACTTGTAAAGGTGTGACTCCTGACTAAGGATTCAACGTTTCTTGCACTGTCTGAGTTGATGCCTACCGACCCTTCTTGTAATTGTGCTACTATTCAAAAGGCGAAATGTCTCGCTCTTCCTTCTGGTGATACCGGCTTGATTTGCCAAGACATCCTCCAGCATTCTAGATATACTTCCCATGATATCTGAACCACCTGTGGTTTCTGGATACATTGCGAGATGGAAACCGAAAAATTGAGTATTCAATTTTGTGCAACCGAGAGATCAACCTCCCACTGTGGTCGCCAATTGTTTATGGGTGAAAACTACTCTGGAAATTTGGTAATTTGGGGTGTGGATGAGGAATGAATTTAAACCTTAAACAAATGCACTCGCGCGGTGAGTGCTTGTAGATTCGAGAGATCAATGCGGCAAGTCCGGCCTAAACCAAGAAATGGCCGTTCCCAGATTTGTTTCGGTCACAAAGTGAAGGAGATGGGGTTGATCTTAGGGAGGAAGCGAAGAAGGTGTTGAGATTGTGAAGGTGTAGACTTGCTTATGACTAGCAACAGGAAAGTGAACAAAGTGAACAAGCTTAGGATTGGTGTAATGCTGCGGGTGTTTTCTTGTTGTTTTTCTCTGTTTTTCTCCGTTGTTCTCCGTTGTTTGGAAATAGGGCGGAGAACCTATTTATACAACTCACGAGTCTTATTCACGTCTCTCGTGGGAAGTGGAGGAAGTGGAGTGATGGAGTAGTGGAGTTGTGCGTTGGTGATACACGACCAGCCTTGCCCACTATTCCCTGTTCATCTCTAACCGTCCATGACTTCCTAACACGTTCTTGTGATGGAGCGTTGCACGCCGCACTGTTGTAAACCGCAGACCAATACCCCGGTATGTATCCCCCGTTTGTGACATGATTGATGTCTGGAATGTGTGGATTGTGGATCCACGAAAGATAGCATGTAATCTTTGAATTGAATAACTGCGTTATTCGGAGAAGTCGATACTTGTGAAGTATCGTGTGTATTTTATCAGTCTGCATCATGGTGTGGTAAAGTGATGGGTAAAGACGCCTCACCGACCAATTAACTCGACAGGGGTTGTATAACCAGGTGGTGAAGTTGGACGGATGAGATGATCTTCGAGACACTCATCTGCGGCCGTTAATGAAATTAGGGTTTTGAAGAGGCGCGCAAGCATCACTCTTGACTTGGTCGAAACCAAGCATGGGAAGGATTTCGGAGAGGACCGGCCAGGGGCGTGCATGTAGATAGCATGCCGGTGTACACATCCATGTCTCACTTGTCCCATGAAGGTGCGATCTAGGCCACTCAATTTGACCGGCAAAGAGGAGTGGTTGAGATCGATTTTGCAATAGGAATTTGATGCCGCAAAGGCCGCGCACCATGCTCTTTTCCGGTGCGCGTTCCAAGACGACCTAACTTGGTCGGTCTTGGCCGATTGGTTTGACGTGAAGATGGTAGGGCTGGTGTTCACGCTTATACCGAATATCCCATTAAAACGTGATCCGAGCCACCCAAATCGTCCGCCGAAGTTGAGCGGTCGAGATCGATTTGTGGTTTGGGAGGCGTGTCCACGCTAGTTTGGGCGCACGTTTTGGATTAACTGCATGATATGCCTTGGCCGAACACATGAGGAGGTAGATGGGCCACAGTGGTCATCTTTGGTATGACTGGACTGTTTAATCTAACTGGGACCCTCCATTCGTGCTAGGAGAAGATGGACGCTCATGATGCTCAAAACCCTAATTTTGGGTTTCAAAGCCGTGCGCCATCTCTTGTTTGGGCGACAATTTTGTCACGACCAAACATGGTTGATTTTGACCTATTGGTCAAGTGTGTAGGCGGGCCCCACGGTGATCGTGTTGACATGTTCTCGGGGCCCTTTGAATCTATATCTACACCTCCATCTATACCCTGCGAAGATGGATGGTTGAGACTGCTTTGCAACACATGTAATATGCCGCAAACCCTAATTTAGGGTTTTAGTCCATAATGCTTGGTATGAACGGTTTCTTGGCAAAGCTAGGCCAATGACCGACCATGCGGGTCGGGCCGTGGGTATTCCATACCGCTGGGGGTGATGGAATTGATCGTGGTCATCCAATCATGCTTATGAAGTTGGATGATCGCGATCGAGATCATATCGGGACCGATACGGTCGGTCAGGATGCTCAATCGGGCTAGTATAACACACCGAGAGTGGCTCAATCGGGCCTAGTATAACACACCGAGAGTCACCAGACGGGTATTTCGTACATGGTTTCATTATAGTGCTTGGAGGTTCGTGTTACTCCGTAAGAGTAACACTCGGTCGTCATGCCACACCGATAATGAGTCACTGAAATACAAGGCTGATATGAAATTCACAGAAGGGATTGTTGCCACATGCTCCAACATGGAGGAATTTCATGTATTCACTGAATGGGATTGTTGCCACGTGCTCTATTCTTGGTGAATTAAGTGAGGAGTATCCAACACTTATAAATGGCTTTATCTTTTACAAGATGTCGGTAGCATAATTTTTTCGGTTTTACAATTTTAAACTCAAATGAAAACCCACCATCAACACTTTGCCTCTACTTTTGTTCTAGGGCTTAGAAAAGATGGAAACCCTGATTTTTTCTTCTTGTTATGAACTCCATGAACATGAGCTAGAGTTTTCTATTGGTTATGGATAAAGTTGATTTCACATAACATGAATCCTTGTTTGATATATTAGTTTTGTCTCAGTATTATCATTTATGATTCACCATCAATATTGTTACATGATTTGAATGCTTGTTTAGTCGAGTCGCGAATCGATTGAGTTTGCTTTCATCCTTATTGCTAGATTAGGGTTATTATACGCAAAAGTGATAATTCGATTGCAAGTAGCATAAATAAGATTATAGTTTGTAGTGATATATTCTTATGATCTTATGTGAACCATAACCTTTGTTAAATCGGATTAGTGCTTTTACACGTTCGATTGCTTTGATTGGCTGATTTCATAGAACTTAACGCATCTAGGAATTAAACTTGATTAGTTGCTTTTACACGTTAGGTTGTTCTCTTAGATAGGATTCCTATTCGCATCTTTTGATGTGTTTGTTGATGACAAGAGGAGATTTGCGGGATATACTTGCGATCAAGGTATTCTAGGGCCTTTGATAAAATAGAGATTAAAATATCAATTCTAGTTATTAAGATAAGAATATGTTTGTGAATGAAAACGAAATCCTTAACCAATGCTTTCACATCTTTGAATTTATTTGTTTACTTTTCTTCATTTGCTTTTATTTTATTTTAGTATATAAAAAATCAGAAAACCCCCCGATGTTATTTATAGGAAACCGAAACATATTGACAACCTAAGACCTCTCTGTGGGAACGATCATTTCTTTCCCTTGCTATATTTATATTTTGAGTAGTAAGGAAGTGTAATTTATTTTTGCTCGGCTGACAACCGGTCACTTTGGCCCTCCTGAAGTCTACAGTGTCCAATTCCGCAACCCTGGCACTTAAGGCTTCAGCTTCATTCCATCGAACTCCGCTTGCTTCGGCTATCATGGCTGATGGGATTTTAATTTCCGCCTGGAGGATAGAGTCTGCGCCATAAATAAGAGAATAAGGAGAGACCCCAGTGGAACTTCTTGGTGACGTCCGGTACGCCCAGAGTGCCATGGGCAGTTGCTCATGCCATGTTCGAGGATTATCGTGCACTGTCCGACTGAGGATTCGAATCGGGGTTTTGTTGGTGCTTTCGGCCTGCCCGTTCCCTTGAGGGTAGTATACGGTGGAGAAGACTTGTTTAATCCTGTATTCCTCGAGCAACTCTCGTACTTGCCTGTTCGCGAAAGGAGTGCCATTGTCGGTGACGATATGTTTAGGCACGCCAAAACGGCAGATAATGTACTCCTTAATGAATGCCGCAATTGTGGTTTCGTTCGTTCCTCGTAAAGCTATGGCTTCACCCATTTGGTAAAGTATTCGGTTCTTTGTTATTACATACTCGTGATGTTTTGAAGATGGTGGGTTGATCTTCCCAATGATGTCGAGTCCCCGGCTATGAAAGGGCCATGGAATGCTTATCGAATGCGGGGTGGTTGCGGTACATGAATAAGGTTCCCATGGACCTGACACTCCTTGCACCTCTGTACGAAAATAGCTGCGTCATCCTCCATGGTCGTCCAGTAGTACTTCTCGTGTATTTGGAGAAATAACTTCCGCTTTCCTTGGTGTTCTCCTTCGTGCATCTCCTTCAGCATGATTGGGACCTCTACCTCGTTCAAACATCGCAGAAGACTCCCTCCAAAGCTTTTACGATATAAGATCCCTTCGTGGAATACGAACCTCTTGGACCTTTGTTTTATTTTGGATGCCTCATTCTCATTGGTGGGGAGTATCCCGTCGCGAAGGTAACTGATGTACGACTTCCGCCAGTCCCCGGTGTGACCAATGTTGAAAATTTCTAATTGATGCGGCGGCGCTTGACAATTGGAACAGGTTCTTTGAATTAATCGAGCTTGGACCTCCATCTCCGACCAATAATAGCCAAGGCGTTGTAAACGACGATATAGGGTTACCACCAATGTATGTCCGCAGACCTCACCATGGATGCGATTGAGATGTTGCTGTGCTTCCTCTTCTCCGAGGCATCTTGACAAAGAGTTGTCTGATTTCGATGATATAGTACCCCTCGAAGCATGAAGAAATCACGCAAGGTTTTAAATCGACCTTTCCTTGAAAGAGTGAAGCGCTAAGATCTTGGATAATCGGTGTTCTCCAGATGTCATCAACTTCATCTTTTTTAGGTTGTGAAAGCCACGTCGAAGCCACGGTCCTTCTTTTCACCGTCAGAGTTTCCTCAAGGCCTTTAAATCGCAGTTTCGATGCTAACGTTTCTAGGCAGTCGGCATGTTGGTTGATGCCGCGCCCGATATGGGCTACTATTGCGTCGGCGAAGTAGTTCGGACTTTTTGTGCTTCGGCTCTATATGGGGCTAAGGTTACCTCCTTGTAGCGTATACTCCCGTTTACTTGGTTGACCAGTAGTTTAGAGTCCCCTCTTATTTCCAGACGTGTGGCTCCGGCTTGTTTAGCCAAGGACAACCCAATGAGGAAGGCTTCATACTGCTGAATTGTTGGTGCGGGGAAGTCTAGCTTGAAGGATGTGAGAAAACTTCACCGGTTGGGGATACTAGAACCACGCCGGCTCCTCCCGTCATGCAGATTGTTAGGGGTGGCGGAGCCGTCGAAAAACAATATCCAGGTTTCCTCTTGGATGAAAGAGATTTCCGGAAAGTCCTCAGGGAGGTCTTCACGTAATGTTACAACATTTTCTCCTGAAAATGCCTCCAACAAATCTGCAACTGCCTGTCCTTTGATGGCCCTTGGGGAAGCACATATTATGTTGAATTCTGACATCTGGAGGAGCCATTTGGCCGGCCTTCCTATCAGAGCAGGTTTTGAGAGGAGGAACTTTACAGGATCGGATTTGGATATTAGCACCACTTTATTGGACAGCAAGTAGTGTCTGAATTTCTGGATGGAGTAGACCAAAGCTATGCATGCTTTTTCTGCTTTGGGATACCTGAGTTCGACGTATCTCAAAGTCCGACTGAAATAGTATATGTGGTATTCAATTCCTTCGTCATCTTCTTGGGAGAGGAGAGCTCCAACAGCAGTGTCACTGAAAGCGGTGTAGAGGTGTAGCAGTCTTCCTTGCATGGGTGATCTCATGACGGCCGGGGAAGATAATGTTCGTTAAATCTTCCGGAACGCTTCCTGTTGTAATGTGGTCCATACAAAGCTTGCTCCTTTCTTTAGTAAGTGGGTAAACGAAGCAATAAGTTGAGCCAATCCGGGTATGAAGCGACGGATGTAGTTTATTTTGCCCATGAAACTCGGGAGTTCCTTCACGTTCGCGGTGGTGGCATTGTGAGGATGGCTTGTGTTTTGGTTGGGTCAACTTTGATCCCCTCAGCGGTTACTTTGAAGCCTAGGAACTTGCCCGAGGAGACACCGAAAGCACACTTTAACGGATTCATTTTTAGCTTGTATTCGCGGCATCTTTCGAACACTGCCGTAGAATCCTGTGTGAGCCGCCTGAGTTTTTGACTTGACTACTATGTCATCTACATAATCCTCAACTTACTTGTGCATCATGTCGTGAAAAATGGTGGTCATGGCGCGTTGGCATGTGGCGCCAGCGTTCTTCAAACCGAAGGGCATCACAGTATAGTAAAAGTTTCCAAGAGGAGTTCGAAAAGCCGTCTTGCTTGCATCATGCTCGTACATCTTTATTTGGTTGTAGCTGATGTACCCGTCCATGAAAGAAAACATGCCATGTCCATCGGTGGCATCTACCAACATGTCGATGTTGGGGAGCGGAAAATCATCTTTAAGGCAACATTTATTTAGATCCCTAAAATCGACACAGCACCGGATTTGACCATTCTTTTTTTACCGTAACTATGTTTGCCAGCCAGGTGGGGTGATGGATTGGTTTGATGAAACCAGCCACCAATAACTTTTGAACTTCCGCCTTAATCTGTTCTTCAATATCATGCCGGAATTGTCTTGGGGTCTGCTTGACCGGCTTGGATCCGGATATCACATGTAAGTGGTGAGTAACCAGCTTCTCGTCCAGGCCAGGCATTTCCTCGTACGTCCATGCGAACACATCTTGATATTCCTTGAGGAGGTCTACCAACTTTGTGCGCTCGTTTGTATGTAGAGTCGAGCTTATGGAGATGAGTCGTGGATATTCCTCATTCCCGATATTAACAATTTCAAGCTCGTACGTGGTTGAATTAGTGCGTCTTGTAGCCGTTGTGGTGCGTCTGTATCTCCTCTCGTGGCTCGTCACCAGTCGGCATTCCATTCCATTGGGCGGAGAGACTGTGTGGTAGTCTCCCATGTTAATTGCTAACAGCGGCGTTGATATACGGCTTTTCCTTTTTCGTCGTGACCCGTAATAAAAGCCCGTTCTCGCTTGGTTGGAACCATACTCCGGTCCTGTGGACGGAGGCGAGTGCGCCTCTCTTCTGAAGGTGTGATGTGAGGCCGAGTTTCTCCGCGGGGTTGTGTAGGACTATCGCTTTCTTCAATGGTCGTCCATTTCGGCAGTGGGGTGTGGTAAGCCTTGTTGGTTGTGACTTGCGGCCCTTGTCTTGGCTCAAAAATTTCCATGCCGCAGATTGGCGCATATGGAGATGATGATGCTGCGATGCGAATGACTTCTCCGTTTAGCGTGGTTTTCAAGCACTGGTGATATGTCGAAGGAATGATCCTGTTGTCGTGGAGCCATGGTCTTCTCAGTATCATGTGGTAGTCTGGCTCCTTTTCAATTACCTCGAATCTTACTTTTGACTGGACAGGTCCTACCGATATATTCAAATTGATGTACCCATATGTATTGGTTTGGTTACCCTAAAAATCGGTCATGGTAGTAGGTTGTCGTGTAACCTCGCTTGGTCGTACTTTGGCTGTCCTGAGCGTCCTAAGGGTGACAACATTGGAGGAAGCTCCTGTGTCGACGAGGGCCCTTTTGAATTCCACGTTTTTATTCGAAATTGTGACGTGTAGGGCGCGGTTATGGCCTTCCTATGCCATCATGTCGTCGTCGGTGAACGTGATATTATTAACAGACGAATCATGCGTTTTTGCTGTTTCCGAGAGTGGAGGAACCAAGGGCACGATTAACATTATCCGATTGATGGCGGTGAACGTCTCCATCCGTTGATCCCTTGAAAGATGTAATAGTTCACATAAGTTTTCCACCAATGAGGCCGCTTCTTGGCTTCTGGTCTCGATTGGTAGTGAAGTTGTTGGCTTGAGAGTGATCATCCCGGACGTCGGTCCCCGACTCAAGTTTCGAGGCAGCGAACCGCTCATCTCTCGCCGTCAAGTCGATGAGAAAATCCAAGTATGGCGTTGATTGCATCTCTCATCGAGACCCATGTTTTTGGTGTGAATCCCCTGGACCCGTACTAGGTCAATCAGCCTTGTAACTCCTTCGGTGGCCGTGTTGTTAAGCACTGAAACGTTGCCGTTTTCCTGAGTGGGATCCGAGGACACAGATTCAGTCCAAAGACCAACCATCCTTCTTGTTTAGAGAAACGTATTTTGAGACTTATATTGGGACCGATAGACCGATCTCCCACTATGGTCGCCAATTATTTGTAGGTGAAAATGGTTTCTATTTGATTTGGTAATTGCGGGTGTGCGGTGAGAAACAATTTAAACCCTAAACAATGTACCGCAAGGGAGTACTTTAGATTCGAGAGATCAATCTATACAAGTCCGGCCTAAACCAAGAAATGGTCGTTCCAGGACTTGCTTCTGGTCACAAAGTGGAGGAGAATGGGTTGGTTTTGGAGGGAAGCAAGGAAAGTGGTGAGACCGAATAGTTGATTTCGGAAGAGTAGTTGGGTTACTACGACTTGTTATCAGAAAAGTGAGAGAGCTCACAAGGTGAGCTAGTAAGTAAGTATTTCTAAGTGTTGTATCTCCCGTATGAACTTGTTGTTCAATGGAAATAGGTAAGACCTATTTATACAAGTCGGAGTAAAAACGCACCCTGGTCTCATTAAGGAGTGGGGAAGTAAATGGGAGGAGGTGGTAACCGTATGCATGGAATTGATGTTCCATAAAGTGGTTAACGCATGAAACTGGTTTTCATGAAACTGCTAACGTTATGGAATTGATGTCCCATAAAGTTGTTAACACATGTACTTTATGTCCCATGAACGTTTCACACATAACTTCCCGTATTTACTAACGCCTCACCCTTATGACACTTCCTTATGACGGGCGTAGTGTACGCCTCACGCTGTAAACCGCCAAACCAATACCCAAAGAGGATCCCCCAGTTTGTGTTGATGTCTCGAATGTTTTAGAAAACATGTAGCGCATTGTTGTGGCTTGGCAAGTCAAGCTTGGGAAACTTGCCAGCCTGGTGACTTTCGACGGTCGAGATTTTGCATCTTGAGAGGAGGGGCAACCGTTGATCGTTGCACGCCTTCGTTTTGGTAGCCGCGTAGTGAGGGCCAACGTGGTGGCGCGGCTAGGTTGCCATGTCGTTGGCATGGCAAGGTTTGGCGTGGCCAAACTTAGGTTTTCGGGCCAAAGGTTACCATGTGTCGTCCGGTAACCTTGGATGGCTAGGATTTGCTCCCGGGATTGAAGGGCAACCGTTGATTGTTGCACGCCTTCGTTTTTAGTCAGCAGTAGTGAGGGCCAACGTGGTGGCGCTGCTAGGTAGGCATGCCGTTGGCATGGCAAGGTTTCGCGTGGCCAAACTTAGGTTTTGGACCAAAGGTTACCATGCGTCGTCTGGTAACCTTGGATGGCTAGGATTTGCTCCTGGGATTGAAGGGCAACCATTGATTGTTGCACGCCTTTGTTTTGGTAGCCGCGTAGTGAGGGCCAACGTGGTGGCGCGGCTAGGTTGGCATGCCGTTGGCATGGCAAGGTTTGGCGTGGCCAAACTTAGGTTTTCGGCCAAAGGTTACCATGTGTCGTCACGGTAACCTTGGATGGCTAGGATTTGCTCTTGGGATTGAAGGGCAACCGGTTGATTGTTGCACGCCTTCGTTTTGGTGGTCGCGTAGGGAAGGCCAACGGGGTGGCGCTGACTAGGGTGTGGTTAGGCTTTGCATGTGGGGCCAAGGTTTCGCCTTGGCGTGGCTAGCAGCTGGCTAGGTGCGATTTTGGCTTGGCATGTGGGGCCAAGGGTTTGCCATAGGCGCATGGCGTGACTAGCTTGGGCTAGGTGCGGTTTTGGCTTGGCATGTGGGGCCAAGGGTTTGCCTTGGGCGTGGCTAGCTTTGGCTAGGTGCGATTTTGGCTTGGCATGTGGGGCCAAGGGTTTGCCATGGTCGTATGGCGTGACTAGCTTGGGCTAGGTGCGGTTTTGGCTTGGCATGTGGGGCCAAGGGTTTTCCATAGGCGCATGGCATGATTAGCTTGGGCTAGGTGCGTGACCAAGCTAGGGTTTTGGGGCAAAGGTCGTTTGGTAACCTTAGGCGCGGTGATTTGCTCCAGGATTGAAGGGAAACCGTTGATTGTTGCACGCTTCGTTTTGATAGCCGCGTAGTGAAGGCCAGTATGGTGGCGCGGCATGGGGCCATGGAGAGGTGCGTTTGGCATGGCGCAGTAGATGTGTCTGGCATGATTTTCCATTGGCACGGAGGTGCGTCTAGCATGGCTGGCATGCTTTGGCGCGGTCGGTGTGGCTGGCATGATTTGCCATTGGCACAGAGGTGCGACTATCATGGTTGGCATGCTTTGGAGCGGTCGGTGTGGTCGGGCATGATTTGCCATTGGCGAGAGGTGCGGCTAGCATGGTTGGCATGCTTTTGGCGCTGAGCTTCGGTGTGGGTGGCATGATTTTCCATTGGCACAGAGAGGTGCTGGCTAGCATGGTTAGCATGCTTTGGCGCTGGCGGTGTGGTCGGCATGATTTGCCATTGGCACAGAGGTGCATCTAGCATGGTTGGCATGCTTTGGCGCTTCGGTGTGGGCGGCATGATTTTCCATTCGCACAGAGGTGTGGCTAGCATGGTTGGCATGCTTTGGCGCGCGATCGGGTGGTCTGGCATGATTTGTCATTGGCACTGAGGTGCGGCTAGTATGGTTGGCATGCTTTTGGCGCTGGTCGGTGTGGTTGGCATGATTTGCCATTGGCACAGAGGTGCGGCTAGCATGGTTGGCATGCTTTAGGCGCAGCGATCGGTGTGGTCGGCATGATTTGCCATTGGCACGAGGTTCAAGCTAGCATGGTTGGCATGATTTGGCGTGGCTGGTGTGGTTGGCATGATTTGCCATTGGCAGAGGTGCGGCTAGCATGGTTGGCATGCTTTGGCGCGGTCGGTGTGGTCGGCATGATTTGCCATTGGCACAGAGGGGAATTATGGTTTGGCTTGTCGTAACCTAATTTGAAAAAGATGCTTGAAGATTATTTAGGGGCACATTAAAGGTTTCAGTAAATGTGCCTAGTAAATGCTCGTTATTTTAAATGTTGTGACATCACTGTCTCCTAGGGTTTAGTGTTTTACGATTTTAACCCTAAGCTAAAAACCACCATCAACACTTGTTTATGTGAATAAGATTCAAAGCTTTCATCTAACGGTGAATATTGTTTGCTTGGTTCCAACGCTATCTTAGCTCAAACCTAAAGCAACCTAGGCTTTGAAGTCTATATAAGGGGAACTCTTGGAAACTGGGATCTTTGAATCGTGACACTACTTTTTGGTGTGTCCTAGTTGTATCTAGAGCCGTCCTCTCCTGAAACCCTTTTAGGGTTTAGTGACTACAAAGACTTCATTGGGATTCGTGAAGCCGGGTCCAGTTATCTTTTATTTTGATAACTCGATTATCTTGATCTTGATTGTTTGTAGAGCTTGCTCTTTCAATCAAGATAGATAATAATCATCAAAGTTCTCTTCGTCTCAGACTTTGTTGATTCCGCAAGTTTTATACTTGTGAGGTGAATAATAATCTAGGCCGCACTTCGGGTTGCATAAGTCCGACTTCGGTCAAAGTTTTTATCGATTTCCATCACATGGATCTTTCGTTTAATCTGATCATCTGTTTAGATCGTAAATCAAGAAATAAATTATAGGCTTAATCTGTGGGAGGAAGATTTGGTTTAAAGTCTTCAATTGAGTTGAAGCAACTCTTAGTTGGTGTGACTCCTTCTAAGGGAATCAATGCTCGGACTCCTGCTGGGATTCAAGAGGCGTAAGGAGCGCGACTGTACCTGAATCAGTTGGAGACTGAGTTCGGGCTCAAGTACATTCCAGACCGAAGTTAATTGGTAGTAAGCTAGTGTTTGTGTTATTTCTTTTTCCGTATTATATTGTTTATCTTTATAATTGAAATATCACAGGTTGTGCGTTTGATCAATCACAATATATAGGTCCTACCTTGTTTGTTGGATAATACTTAATTGATCCTTGGACATTGGTCTTTGGTACCGTCCAATAACTCTCTTTGTAGTTGGGTTCACGGATTCGGTTATGTAAACATTCTAACAACAAGAGAGAGAGAGAGAGAGAGATATATATATAACTCTAGGCACTTTCCTTGATTGAGTTTTTACTCTCGGAGTTGTGTTGAGTTTGTCCATACAGGTTGCCTACGAAAAAGTTGGTGGTGTATTTTGGTACCCACAGTGTTATCAATCTGGGGTTGTTATATGTTGTACACTATATTGTCTCCCCTCTTTTTAATGCAAGCAAGCTAAATAAAAAAAAACCTTACCCATTTTTGGTTCACCAAACGGAATAGAGACTAAAATGCTTAACGGAATAGGGATCATTTGGATAATAAATCTCAATAAGGACTAAAATGCTTAACATAATATGGATTTAAAAACAATAATATTTGAAATCATTTATTTACAGAAATGCCATTTTTATAAAAATGGAGAAAAATATTATAAAACTTCGTATCTTCCTAATGGTATGTTGGATTTTTGTGAATTTTTTATATTTAGAAAGCTCTTTGAATCACCTACGCGACGAGTTGAAACAAAAATATCAAATTTTAGTTTTTAATATATTTATAGTTCACCAAAAGAATAGCTATAATTTAAAGGTAAATAGGAAGAACCAATGTACTTTTTATATGTTGCCTAGATGATGCTCAAATAATTCACTTGATCTACTATATAATTACTTAGAAGAATCTATAAATTTTAGTTTCGGATACGAAAGATTACCTTCGTTTTAGTAAAAGTGATACTTTCACTTTTCATTTTTACCTAATAATAGGCCAAATTGAAAAATAAAATGAAATCACCACTTTTCAGAAATATAAAGAAAAATTAAGAAATATAATGTTGCCGACGTGCACCACACGTGCTCACTACTTGTTGAGTATAATGTGTTATTGTGCAGAGAAAGCTAGTTGGACCAAAATTGAGATTACAACCAATTCCAAAACAAATATTGTTATTATGGATAAGTGTAACTACATTACTTCTACATGTGTTGTTCATGAGGTACTCTTGTATACTGTCAAAAGTCAGTTGGAGGTAAGTTGTTGGGGGTAGCAAGATTTATGAACGTGTATTGCTAGATTAGAGTCAATATCTGACATAAGGGAAAGCTGTAACCAAAACAGGAACGTGTATTGATACATTTTGTAAACTTCAGTAATGGCTTAAGCCACCCACTGAATCGATACTGTAAAAACAATATCAACAAAAAAGATAACATAGATGGGTATAACAACACTACAACAAAGAAAATATCGTATAGTGTTTTCTGAACCTTCTATCTGGAAAAATGAGATTGTAACTCTAAATCCTAATCATCTTAGTTTCCGGAATAGAGTAACACCATTTTTTTTTCTGTAGCTATCTTCATCATTGTAGCTTCTGTATGTCGACCACATCCGGAAATTTCTTCTCAAATAATGAATATACAATTAGATAATGTCAAGATAAGATGTGATTTAAAACCGGACTATGAAAAGGAAGACAGGCGTACATGTGATGATTCAAAGCCCTTACAACATCCTAAAGCCTAGATAAGACATCAGGTGTATTGCATAATGTACAATTACTACAAACTCCTATCTATCAAAAGTATTTCTTTTGACTAAAAAAATGGATATTTGACTGGTCGTCCATCTGGTATACCACAAATGTACCCATATGAAATATTTTAACATGATTCACAGAGTTTGCAAATATATTGCTTAACGACATACATGTATCTAACAAACAAAACCTTCATCAAAAACCACATCACTGATATTTAGCTTGGCCTCAAAGAAGGAAACCGAAGCGTAGAAACTATTTCGGTACAATCTGAGATATGCAGCTTTTCCGATGCCTAAGAGTGTTGTCTTTGTTAATACAAACGGTGCTTGAAATTTCAAAATTTAACGAATGGGATTGATAGTAATATAAGTAATAAAATAATCCCATCATTATAAGTTTAAGATCAGAATCATCATCAAGAACATCATAATTCCAATCTGCATATGTATTATTTCTCGACATCGAGCTTGCACAATTAGCCTAGGAATTCTACTGAGTGTTTTATAAGAGGGGACACTGTCATCCAAACATATAAATATTAGAGAAATTAGTGTTCTTCTGTGATTACTCGTTTGTCTACCTTATCAAGAACTTCATATTATCAAACAATTGCTTGCAAGGGATTCTCTCTAGCCTCCATTGTAAGACAACTCATACATAGTAATAACTGGATTCAAAATTTTTGCTCTTGAGACTAAAGGCGATGGAAAAATACCTAGTGATATGCAAGATACCAACAGATCTGCTTCTTAAGACTATATTTATTGTTTTATCCATCATATCAATAACCCAAAGGATTCACCGTATTTATAAATGCATGATGTTTCAAAGAATCCACCACTTTACAACAAAGCCAAAGAAATAAAAATAGTTTAAAAGAAAATCCCCATTAAACCATGTATAAAGAATTGTAATCAATTCAATCTTAATTAGGGATACCTAGATTTGTTTATGGTCGTCATTGCCATAGGACATTTCAAACTTCAAAGTAATGCTTTGCAGATAAACACAACAATCATCTCAAATTCTTTTAACTTGGTGTGCGCGGGGCTTCGCCCCACCCCGTGACAATGCATTATTGATTTGGTGTGCGCGGGACTTTGCCCCGCCCCGTGGCTATACATTTTCGATTTAGTGTTGCGAGGTGAATACATTAAATAGGTAGAGAAAGATAAGAAATTTGTGCGAATTTTATTTAGTTATTCTTTTTATTTTTTGCAGAAAATATATGTGAAATATGTGTTTTGTTCCCCTATGTTCGATTTGGTGTTGCGGGGTGAATACATTAAATAGGTAGAGAAAAGACAGGAAATGTGTGCAAATTTTATTTAGTTATTCCTTTTATTTGTTGCAAAAAATATGTGTTTTTTTCCCATGTGTGTATTAATTAGGAAAAAAAAATCTTAATATGTAAGTACTCGACTTCCGAATTCAATTTGGACTTCCATAAAATTCCAAACACGGTAAATAAAGTTTTCCTTTTGATGGTAGGTACTCGACTTCCGATATGAATTTGGACTTCCATAAATTCTGCATAACGATAAATAAAGTTTTCCTTTTTTGAGTTATGGTAGGTACTCGACTTCCGATATGAATTTGGACTTCCATAAAATTCCAAACACGGTAAGTAAAGTTTTCCTTTTTGAGTTTGTAATTTTGAACCAATCATACGTTGCCAAATGTCCTCATCAAAACTCTCAATTTCACAAAACTCAAAAAAGCCTTATTTTGGCCGATAGGAAGCGAGCGTTTCCTCACCATTCAACGTGGGAGATTTATTTGTCTAGCCCTTTAAGTCTTTTGATAGATATGAGAGCACATATCATCAAATCCTTTAAAACCCTAAGTCATATGAGCTCCCACGTCGCACGGTGAGTGCGACACCCACTTGAGAGTTAATGAGAACATTTCGTTGGGCATAAGTAAATCTGGCGAGGACACTTGGCGGGACTCTATTGGTCTAAACATTAAAAATTAGGTTACACTATGTTTACACCATATATTTAATTATACGGTTATAACTCCGTTAGCAAAAACGTGGGTAGATAATACTTCTACAGACGACCAAGGCTTATAAATTTGTTACACTTGGTTTACACGTAAAACTTAATCGGGACGTTAGTAACGCCGTTTGATGTAGACCATACTCACGTCAAAAATCGAACCTAAAACCTAATCGCATATCGTCTTCGATTCACATGTACCGTCTTCTCTAATTCATGTACTTTTCTTCAAGTCGCCATAGCTTTTCTTCCATATACAAAATGAATGTGATCAGAATCAAACCCTCTTAATTTAAAAAATTCCAAACTCTCTATATGTTGTTGATTTGAGAAGTATAACGACAAGGGTTTTATGATTCGTGATCCATTGATGGGATTGAAAACCCTAAAATTATGTTGAAATCAGGATTTTATCTCCCTTAGGTAAACCCCTATTTCTTTTAATCAATATTCTGTTGTTGGTTATTTTGAATTGAAAGCTTTAAATGATTCAGAGTTTTTTTTTATGATGTTAATTTTAATTTTTAATTTTTCTTTGTTCATCTGATTCATTATATTTTAATTTTTAATGTGATTGGTATTCAACCAAGTAGGTGGTTTTTGTTAGGGGAGAAAATGATTAAGAAGAAACTGAATTCGATTCAGAAGATAGAGTTCCAGAAATAATGAAGAAGAATATTGATACACCTTCACAAAGGTATAAAGATCAGCAAACCCAAACTATATGTTTTGTTGTTATAGATGTTTAATATTGGTTCTCAATAATTAAGGATTTCAATATGGGGATGCTTGATTCAATTTTGAAATTAGGTTTTTATGACTTAGTATGAATGGGCAATGCATGACTTAGGTACATCTATGAATCTGTATTTTCATATTAAACAACCTCAAAATTGTTTGCCATTTAGTTACACATTGTTTATATTAAAACCATATATCATTTTGTAGCACACTTGAAGTTTCCACTGCATTTTCTTCTTCGTATTTTATGTTTTGTCAAGTGGAAACTTGCTAATGATATAGTCTTTCTATCCACATGCATAACAACTTGAGGCAGGGGGGAGCTGGAATGGTGTTGCTTTAGTTGGATCCATATATCGGTAAACTATTCAAGGTAATTGCAAAGAGCTCCCCACTATATGAAGCTTTTATTTGTGTTTAAACCTCAAAAGAATAACACCGTAATTAGTCGAGAAGAATATAACTTTTATTAAAAGCTTCAACGTGTATGTTTGTTTTGACAACAACAAAGAAACCCATTTTATTACGTTTCCTACTCGCTGTTCTTATTCCGCTTCTTCTCCTCTCGATTTTCTCGTGTCTACTATACGATTCAAGCCGATCTTTTGTACTAAGTTACATATTTTCTCGGGTCTCTCTTCTTATCATCTTTTTCTGTTATTGGTTTATCTTTGTTTTTTATTAAACATAAAGATAAAGACCGATATTTTTATATATACATATATAATATATATTATTTTTTTGCAAAGTAAGTGATCATAGAAGAACCATGAGCTAATTGAATTTGTGCACCGATATGATATGTTAATCGGGTAAAAGTCTATTTAATCAGTGGGTGAAGTCTATTTTTCTGTTTGTGTTTGGAATTGTTCCTTTTTGCAATGAATTTTCTACATTTTTTTTTTTTTGGAGGCAAGCATATTTGTTTGTTAAATTGCTTTTTTGTTTACGCTTCAAATTAATGGTCCATCTGTTGTCCCATGGTTTTGCATCAATCTTTCTATTTGTTTTTAGGAATTAGATGACTCTGCAAACTAGCTTGTAGTAGAAAAGGTCGTGAAAGCAAGAAAATTAAGGAAAGGTCTTTTGGATGTTATCAATGTTTCATATGAGAACTACTCCTAAAAGAATTTAATATATTACAAAGTGCATTGGCGATAGTGTACGCTTTTAATTATCCTATTATAAGCAAACTGCTTTTACTAAATTCCTATTTTTTTCGTTTTTACTAAATCAAGTTTGATATAGATGTATTGTTTCTCACACTATAATGCACTTTATTTAGTTTGATGTTTGTGGAAATAGGAACAAATTTCCCTAGGTTGCATCGACATGAGAACACTAAGGCAAAGTGAGTCCATTTGTTGCAATCGATGGCGCTTCTGAGGAGCGGGAGAAATTGTTGGAATTCTTAAAAGCAATGGTAGTTCTGAAAATTCTTAAAAGCAATGGTAGTTCATTAACCAATTGACATTCTATGTAACTTTCAATGGTCTTCAACTGTAATATTTTCTATGTACCTTTGTCCTATTGTACAAAGTAATTTCTCTAAACCTCGCCTAATGCTTTTTCATTTTCCATGGAGCATTTAATGTTTTTTAAACGAAGATGCATTCGCATGGACGTTCAATTGAACGAATGGACTTTATGCGATGAGTTATCGTTCATGGAATCTAACATTAAGATTTGAAATTTCTTTAGCTGGAAAATGGAAGATGAAATTGCTTGGTATCCTGATGGTAATTAATATGGATAGATAGGTTAACAATTCATGGAACCGATAATATTTTTCTTAATTATAATGACATTAACGAAACTACTGTATAGGAAACTAAAGATTGTAAGTATTGTTCATTTCTATTGGCTATTGTTTTCATCGATTTTTTATAAGACCCATTTAAGAAACTATTGTCCTGACGATTATCTTCAAATGGTGCAGCTGAGTATGATCATTAACGAAACTCTTAGGTTATACCCACCGCTTGTTAGTTGTAAGAAGAGTTGCAAGAGAGGTTAAAGTAGGAGATATAATCGTTCTTCCCCGCAATCATGTAACCGAGCATTTCAACCTTAGCTGCTCAACATGATCCAAAGATATGGGGAGAAGATGTTTATCTTTTCAAACCAGAGATATGGGGAGAAAATGTTGCGTAATGAGGGAACACATACGAAGTTAAGAACACAGTTTCGTGTTAGATGGTTGTCCAAACTTGGTGGCTTTTGTGCCCTTAAAAGCTTTGGAAACCTTAAAACAGATTATTATCACTTAAAACTAAATGAACAGCTTTATGCAGAATAATGCATGGTCGTTGGCCAAATTCACTTGACAGGAAAAATGCTTCTCTTATATGGGAAAACCAGATTATTGCCAGCTGCCTAGATAAGATATTTAGTTCTGCTTATTTTGCCGCAAAAGTGTGTGTTTATGGGTGAAAACTATTTCTGTCGGTTTTGGTAATTTGGGGTGTGTGGATGAGAAATGAGTTTAAACCTTAAACAAATGCACTACACGGGAGTGCTTGTAGATTCGAGAAATCAATCTGTGCAAATCCGGCATAAACCAAGAAATGGCCGTTCAGACTTGTTTCGGTCACAAAGTGAAGGAGATGGGGTTGATCTTAGGGAGGGAAGCGAAGAAGGTGTTGAGATTGTGAAGGTGTTGGCTATATATGACTTGTATCAGAAAGCTGAACTGGCTTGCAGGATGTAAGCTATTAGTTCCTGTGTTGGAATATGATGGTATCAACACTTGCCTATGTTGTCTGGACTTGTTCTTCTTGTTTTTGGAAATAGGGAGGAGAACCTATTTATACAAGTCATTTGAGCCTTATTCACGTTTCTCGTGGGAAGTGGAGGAAGTGGAGTGATGGAGTAGTGGAGTTGTGTGTTGGTGTTACACGACCAGTCTTGCCCACTTCTCATGTCATCTCTAACCGTCCATGACTTCCTGACACGTTCTTGTGATGGCGCGTTGCACGCTGCACGCTGTAAACCTCCGAGACCAATACCCAGTATGTATCCCCGGTTTGTGACATAATTGATGTCTCGAGTGTGTGGATCGTGGGACCCACAGTAGCATGTAATGCTCGATTAAATAACTAAGTTATTTAGGAAGTCGATACCCGTGAAGTACCGTGTGTATTCTATGCGCATCGCATCATGGTGTGGTAAAGTGACGGTGGTGATCACCATGACGCCTCACCGACCAATTAACTCTGACTGGGGTCAGTATAACAAAGCCGTGAAGTTGGACGGACGAGATGATCTTTGAGATACTCATCTGCGACCGTTGATAGAATTAGGGTTTTTGAAGAGGTGTGCAAGCATCACTCTTCAGCTTGGTCGAATCCAATCTTGGGATAAAATTTTGACAGGGCCGGTCGTGCATGTGTGTAGACGACATGACGGTGTAGGCGCCCATATCTCATTGTCTCGTGAAAGTGTGATCTGGGCCACTTAATTTGTCCGGCGAAGTTGAGTGGTCGAGATCAATTTTCAACAGAAATTTGGAGCTGCAAAAGCCGCCATCATGCCAACATCGAGCGCGCGTTTCAAGACGACCAAGCTTGGTCGGTCTTGGTCGATTAGTGTGGTATACAGACGGCGAGCTGGTGTACACGTCCATACCTTGATATCCCATAGAAACGTGATCTAAGCCACTCAATTTGTCAGGCAAAGTTGAGTGGTCGAGGATTAGTTTGCAATCCGGGAGGTGCGACCATGCCTAGTTGAGCGCGTTCGAATCGAGGCAAACAGGACATGATATGCCTTGGTCGATCGGGTGTGGAGATAGATGGGCCACTCGGTGGTCATGTTGATACGCTTCTGACTCGCTTAGTCTAATCCCCGGACCCTTCATTCGTGCGGGAGAAAATGGACGCTACGTGATTGTTCAAACCCTAATTAGGGTTTCACCGCCGTCGCGTCATGCCTTGTTTGGGCGCACGAACCGGAACGACCAACTATATTTGGTCCCGACCGATCGGTCATGTATGTAGGCGGGCCCACCGGTGTTTGTGTTGACATGCTCGGGGCCCTTTGAATCTACATCTACACCCTCCATTTATGCCTGCGAAGATGGATGGTTGAGACTGCTTTTGCGATACATGTAATGTGCCGCAAACCCTAATTTAGGTTTTTCGTCCATACTTGCTTTCTGGTTTGGACGGTTTGGCAAGCTATGCCACCTTTTTTGGGGAGGCCGACCATGCGGGGCCCGCGTTGGGTCGGTAGTGAATATTCCAATACCTGCTTGGGGTCATGGATTCAATCTAAGCCATCCAATCATGCTGGTGAAGTTGGATGGTTGTGATCGTTTCTGAGACTGATACGGACAGTCCAGTTCAAACATGCTCAATCGGGCTAGTATAACACAGAGAGATGTATGCTCAATCGGGCTAGTATAACACGCCGAGAGTTACAACTTGTGCAGTATTTCGTACATGCTTCATTATTAATGCTTGGAGGTTCGCGGTTGCTCTGCTTCGAGAACAACACTTTCAGTCGTCATGCCGCATACCGTAATGAGTACATAGAAATACAAGGCTGTATATGCATTAATTAATAATCTTTGTAAATTCACAAGGTATATGGGATTGTTGCCACATGCTCCAACTTTGGATGAATTTCGTGTATTTAATTCACGAGAATCTTGGGATTGTTGCCACATGCTCTATTCTAGGTGAATTAGTAAAGTGAAGAAGTATTCATCACTTATCAATGGCTTTATCTTTTGAAAGATGTTAGCGCATAATTTTGGCTTTTAAAATTTTAGCCTTAAATGAAAATCCACCATCAACATTAAGTCCCCTGCCTAGCACGTAATGGTTACACCATTGTGGGGAGGCATGAGATGGTGACAGTTAAAGACAAAGCTTATGAGACAAAGTTAGATGTTACCAGGGGAGAGATGGGTCATCCTCGTCCTTGGAGCATGTCACGTTCAAGAGGCGTCCGGGCGAGTGTTCCCCTAGCATGATGTCTGTCTTGCACCGCTTGATGGATCATTACGCCTGTTTCGTTCGTGGGGCTCTTTGCACTCGCTTGATCGAACGTGGGCTTGATGTGCCTGTTTTAGTTAATCGTGGGTCCGCTGCGTTTGCTTGATCGAACGTGGGACCCGATGTAAGCATGCTTGATTCGAACATGGGCAGATGTGCATGCTTCGATCAAACGCGGGACCACCGTGTACATGTTTCAAACGTCGGCCATGTCATGTGCCTACTTTGATCGTACGGTTGATGTACTCGCTCGAGTGTCATCTTGCTACTTCGACCAAACACCGACCCCGGTAAGCTTGACTAAACAGGACTTGATGCTTTGACCAAACAAGCCTTGCTGTTTGCTTTGCTCGAACATGGGACCCATGTGAGCAAGCTTGTTGTTGTTTTTTTTTTTTTTTTTTTTTAAAATGAACCTTGTGTGCTCAAATGTAAATGTGGGTCTGGTAGAAAGCGTTGGCGGCTTCTGGAGCAGCCTTAGAGAGAGTTGAAGTGTTAGTCAAACGCCTTCTTATGGAGAGAGCTTTGATTGGGGACGGCTGTATGCCTTCGACCAACATTTGGGATCAAGTGGACCCGCCGCAGTGTTTCAGCCGACCCAGAGTTTATTTGGAAAGCCTGCTTTGCGTGCGCCTATTTTATTCGGATACCATCCTTGTGACTTTGATCAATACCAGACTTGAAACTTGAGCAATACCGGACTTGTGACTTGATCAATCTAGGACTTGTGACTTGATCAACACCGGACTTGTAACTTGATCAACACCGGACTTGAGACTTGAGCAATACCGGACTTGTGACTTGATCAACACCGGACTTGAGACTTGAGCAATACCAGACTTGTGACTTGATCAACACCGGACTTGAGACTTGAGCAACCGGACTTGTGAGTTGATCAACACCGGACTTGTAACTTGATCAATAGGTGTTTGGACCCAATACCATGACCTTGTGTACTCCAACGTGAATGTGTGTTCTGTGGTGTGTGACTACACATCTCACGCGTTTTTATACAAGTACTGACTCAAGTTTTTTTTTATTGTAGAATGAAGAAAAGAACTCCTGTTGAGATGTCTTCTGGGATAATTTGGTGCCAAGTCGGGGAGGTGTTGTGATTTCAAAGATATCTCGAACATTGATGATGAGTTGTTCACCGCGCCCTTTCAACTATATGAAAATATCTCTGCTCCACAAGATAACCCTTCTCCTATCGACTTCAAGGTTTTTCTTGTCGTAATGTATCCTCATGAAGGATGGATGAGATGTGTATGTTGTGAGCAATGAATACATCAAAGATAACTTGACCGTGAGCGCTTGATTATTGATGCGGCTTTGAGTGTTAAAACGACTCGAGAGGATGTTAAAGTGGTTTCAGTGCGAACGTTGAGGTGGATCCCGGAGAGAGTGTTAAGAAGGATTCTTAAGCGAACGTGGGTCCGGAGAGAGCGTTGAGGCGGCTCTTGAATAAACCATTGAAGAAACACGCCAGAGGAGTGTTGAAGTGTTTCCCTCTTGATTTGATTTACCCTTCTGCGAATTCCATGCTTCTTGGTGACCATCTCTCTCATGTTGAAGAATTCCTTGGTGACGGTGAAGGAACTTCATGCTTTGAGCCCCTAGTCCCAAGCATGGTTTACATGGTTTGTTCGTAGTGGTTGTTGTCGAGCCAGATATGGAATATCTTGGACATTGTTTCATCATTGTGGGAGTCGTGCATGTGGTACTGGAGTTGGAGTTGGAGTTGGAGTTGACTTGACGTGCGGGATATTGTATCTCGGTGGTTTTCTCTCTGCTGCTTGTGGAACTGCTACATAAGGCCAAGGTTGTATCGCCCTGTCATTGGTGAGATATATGCCCTACAAACATTATGAGGCTCTTCACACGGCAACTCGGTTCTTTCTATCAGGCATATGTTGTTTTAGATGAGCGTTCAATGACTCCAGAGGATGACCAAAAGCGCGGATTCTCCAACATAGCATGATCGACATGTACCACTGTCCGATAAAGTGACTCGCGGATCTTTTCGAACACCTGTCTGATAGAGTGACTCGCCCTGGGATCTTGCCTCGATATGACGCGTGGACATCGTTATCTTCTTGAGGCGCTCCTTGAGGTATCGGCTCCATTGGAAGATTGTCGTCATAGAGCGTTGATACGTTGCACCGCATTCTTTAAAAACCAAATGGCATAGTGATGGTATAATAAAAATTTCCGAGAGAAGTTCAAAAGCTATCTTACTTGCATCATGCTCGTACATCCTTATCCGGCTGTAGCCTTTACATCCATCCGTGGAGGAGAACATGCCGTGTCCGTCGGGTTGCATCTACTAACATGTCGATGTTAGGCGAGAGGAGGATCGTTTTGGCAAAGACTGCTCAAGTATCTCAAGTCTATGCAAGACTCCGATCTATCCATTTTCCTCGTGTCTGACTACAACATTTTAACCGACTTGGATCTGTGTATGACATGTATATGATGGGTGACCAATTTTCATCTAAATCCTAAGGCATTTCTTCATATCTCCAATCGAATACGTCCCGGTACTCTTTTTGAGAAGTTCCACGAGCTTCAGGCGCGTTTATCCGTACACAAGGGTTGAGTGATGGAGATAGGCCTCAGGAGATTCCTCAACGATTTCAATCTCACTGGGTTGGAGTTGGTGCCATCTTGCACTGTTGTGGAGCATCTAGCACTTGTTCTTGTGGTTCGTCGTTGTAGCATTCCACTGGGTGAGAGACTGGTGTCAGCCTCCTCGCTATTTGATAATGGCAAGCAGTTTCGGTATACCATTTTCCCATTCTCGTCACGACTCTCCAAAAAGTTTGTCCTCTTCGTGTGAACGTGGGTCGTGGCTTCACAGATGGAGAAGAATGCTTCGTCACAAAAGATGCATCGTGGGTTTTAGCCTCAATGATGCAAGCCGGTCTTCTTCCCGAATTGACGCCCACGTGGGAGTGGGATGCAACGAACTTGTCTCGATTCTTTTCCGCTGAGCTTCTCCATATGTGCCGGTTTGGTTTCCCTCGAAGTCTGGTCATTGTGGTAGGCTTCCGCACGACCTTGCCCTCCGGGAGAACCTTAGATGTCCCGAGAGTCTTGAGAGTAATCACATTCAAGACGCTCCTATGTAGATAAGGGTCGTCTTGAACTCGAATCCTTGATGCGTGCGGTGACATGTAGGGCGCGGCCGTGACCTTCCTCTCGGCTGATTGCAAAGAAAACGTCTCCGCGCACCGATTCTTCGAGAGGTGTGAAAGTTCGCATAAACTTTCCACTAGAGAAACCGCTTCCCGATCCACTGACCTCCGGTTCATAGTGAAACTATTGACTCGAGGAAGATCGCAGAGAGGACTGGTCCTCAGTAGAGTCTCCATGACAGACCGCTCATATCCGATGTCGCTTCTTTGATCGTGTCCATGGAGGTCCGCGTCGCTGAAGTACCTTCTCCTAAGGCGTTGAATGCGTTCCTTTTTGCTCCAGGGGGCCGCGCTCTTGTGGCAATCGATCGCTTAATGTCTTAAGAAAAGTGACTACCTCTTTCCGAGTTGCGACCATATCCGCTTGAGTCTTAGCAAGAGCTTCGCTTCTCCATCAAGTCCGCAATGGTAATGGGGGATGGTCCTCCTCTCGCACCCGGATCCTCGTCCCGATGAATGAGTGGAAGTTGTTGCTCCGGTGACTACCAGAGGTGTTACACTTGATGAGATGCCGCGGCCGCTTCCGGCTCGTGATGGGAGGTGTTACACTTATCGGAACATCTCCGCTACGCCGGCACTCGTGGTAGAAGTGACGGCTCCATAAAATGTATTGACCAGTAGCTCCACCGTTGTGTACATCGACAACGGAGTGTTATCCACACCGGCTCCATCGATTGATTGCCGATCCGCACCGAGTTCTACCATCTTGAAATGGATTGATGATTGAATTGGTCCTAAGATCTACCCTTTTTGAAATTGATAAAATTTAATCGGATTTTGAAGAAATTGACTTTACAACCGAGAGATTAAACCTCCCTTGTGGTCGCCAATTGTTTATGGTAAAACTATTTCTCACAGTTTTGGTAATTTGGGGTGTGGATGAGAAATGAGTTTAAACCTTAAACAAATGCACTACACGGAATGCTTGTAGATTCGAGAAATCAATCCGTGCAAATCCGGCCTAAACCAAGAAATGGCCGTTCTGCACTGCTTTGGCCACAAAGTGAAGGAGATGGGGTTGATCTTAGGGAGGGTAGCGAAAAGGTGTTGAGATTGTGGAAGGTGTTGGCTATGTATGACTCAGACGTAAAGCCGAACCGGCTTGCAGGATGTAAGCTATCGGGCCAGTGTTGAATACGATGGTATCAACACTTGCCTCTCGTTGTCCTGACTTGTTCTTGTTGTACGGAGGAGAACCTATGTTACACGAGCCTTATTCACGCCTTGCCCACTTCTCCCGTCATCTCTAACCGTCCATGACTTCCCGACACGTTCAGAATGGCACGTTCTTGTGACGCGCGTTGACGTCTGTAAACCGCTGACCAATACCCCATTATGTATCCCCAGCTTTGTGACATGATTGATGTCTCGAGTGTGTGGATCGTGGGACCCACGAGAAAGTAGCATGTAATGCTCGATTAAATAACTAAGTTATTTAGGAAGTTGATACCTGAAGTACCGTGTGTATTATATGTGTACTTCGCATCATGGTGTGGTAAAGTGACGGGTGGTGATCACCATGACGCCTCACCGACCAATTAACTCTTGACCAGGTTGTATAACCAAGCGGTAAGTTGACTCGGGACGAGATGATCTTTGAGACACTCATCCGTGACCGTTGATGGAATTAGGTTTTTGAAGAGGCGTGCAAGCATCACTCTTCGCCTTGCGTAATCCAAGCTTGGGATACAATTTTGACAGGGCCGATCGTGCATGTGTGTAGACGACATGATGGTGTAGGCGCCCATATCTTATTGTCTCGTGAAAGTGTTATCTGGGCCACTCAATTTGTCCGGCGAAGTTGAGTGATCGAGATCAATTTGCAACAGAAATTTGGTGCCGCAAAAGCCGCGCATCATGCCAACATCGGGCGCGCGTTTCAAGACGACCAAGCTTGGTCGGTCTTGGCCTATTAGTCTAGTATACAGACGGCGAGCTGGTGTACACGTCCATACCTTGATATCCCTTAGAAACGTGATTTAAGCCACTCAATTTGTCCGGCAAAGTTGAGTGGTCGAGATTAGTTTGCAATCGGGAGGTGCGACCATGCCTAGTTAGGGCGTGCGAATCGAGGCAAACAAACATGATATGCCTTGGTCGATCGGGTGTGGAGATAGATGGGCCCACGGTGGTCATGTTGATATGCACCGGACCCGCTTAGTCTAACTCGGACCCTTCATTCGTGCAGAGAAAATGGACGCTTCGTGATTGTTCAAAACCCTATTGGGTTTCACCGGCCGTGCGTCATGCCTTGTTGGGCGCACGAACTGGAACGACCAACTATAGTTGGTCCCGACCGATCGGTCATGTATGTATGCCCACGGTGTTTGTGTTGACATGCTCGGGCACTTTGAATCTACATCTACACCCTCCATTTATGCCTCATAAGATGCATGGTTGAGACTGTTTTGCGATACATGTAATGTGCCGCAAAACCCTAATTTAGGATTTTTCGCCCATACCGCCTCTGGTTTTGGACGGTTTGGCAAGCTATGCCACCCTTTTGGGGGAGGCCGACCATGCGGGGCCCGCGTTGGGTCAGTAGTGAATATTCCAATACCGCTTGGGGTCATGGATTCAATCTAATCCATCCAATCATGCTGGTGAAGTTGGATGGTCATGGATCGTTTTCGAGACCGGGACGGGACAGTCCAGGTTCAAACATGCTCAATCGGGCTAGTATAACACACCGAGAGATGTATGCTCAATCGGGCTAGTATAACACGCCGAGAGTTACAACTTGTACGAGTATTTCGTACATGCTTCATTATTAATGCTTGGAGGTTCATGTTGCTCTGCTGAGAACAACACTCAGTCGTCATGCCGCACCGGTAATGAGTACAGGAAATACAAGGCTGTATATGCATTAATTAATAATGTTGTAAATTCACAAGGTATATGGGATTGTTGCCACATGCTCCAACCTGGATGAATTTCGTGTATTTAATTCACAAGACATCGGGATTGTTGCCACATGCTCCATTCTAGGTGAATTAGTAAAGTGAAGAAGTATTCATCACTTATCAATGGCTTTATCTTTTGCAAGATGTTAGCGCATAATTTTGGCTTTTACAATTTTATCCTTAAATGAAAATCCACCATCAACAGTGTGTTACCGTGTGGATGGCTGCTCTGATATACAACAACTAAGTGTCAAAAGTGAATATGGCTAAAAAAAAGGTGAACACCGTCCTTACTTTTTTTTATTTTTTTTTGTGTGTGTGTGATGAATGGGATAGTATGGTATAACCAAAAAAGCTTTGGAATAGAATTAAGTCCATACCATCATTAAAATTGTGTGTTTTTTGGTAGGTGGAGCTTGCACTTGGCGACTCATGACAACCATCATCAATAGATATCTGTTACAAAGGTGTTGGTGATGGTCGCGGAGGAGTTAAGAAGAACTTTGATTACTTAGTGTTAGTAACTATGTTACTGACCTCCACCTCATTGCATGATGTGAAGGTTAGTTGATCTTATTTTCTACTTTAATTTTTCACTATTCACAGCTAAAAACCAGTTTATATTTATACCCTTGAATTGATTTTAGTGAGACCATATGTTCAAGATGCCATAATGTTTTGCACCCTTATCATCATGCACAAGCAGTCATTAAGTGTTATGTGCATGACAATGAGAGTAGGATTGGTGGGGCTACTTATTCATTAAGTCTTTTGCACCCTTACCTACAACTTCAAAAAAATGGTACACTTCGTACATTGTCGGCAATACATCCCTAGAGAAATTGATGCTTAGCCATTTGTAAGGGGAATTCAACTGGGGGAAGTTATATTATTTTTCAATATGTTTATTCTCTTTGTGATGTTTTATTATTAATGTTTTATGTTTTCCTTGAATAGGATAACATGTGGAAAGAGCTGACCTTGATAAATGGGCAATTTCCTGGGCCAAGAATTGAGTGTGTGACATGACAACTTGGTTATTAATGAACCTTTCCTCTTCTCCTAGTGAGTAATTTAGTTTAAAGATGATTTCCGGTATCAGTGTTTGAAAAAGCGGGGGTACAACAACCACACCCAATATTTCGCTTAGCAATCTGTATGGACAAACTCCAATATACTTTCAAGAGAATCAACTAGACTCAATCTTAATAAAGTATATCAAAGAGTTATATCTCTTTCTCGATTCAATTCTTTCTCAAGCAAATAGAAATCATGAGTCTAATTGAATACAAGAGAAATCACTGAACGGTACCAAAGACCAATGTTCAAGGATCAATCAATTTCAATCAACAACCAAAGGTCGGATTTCCAATTGATTGATTCAAATGCACAACCTGTGATATTTCAATTATATAACAAAATATAATGTGAAATAGAAATAACACAACCACTAGAATTTTGTTAACGAGGAAATCGCAAATGCAGAAAAACCTCGGGACCTAGTCCAGATTGAACAACACACTGTATTAAGCCGCTACAGACACTAGCCTACTACAAACTAACTTCGGTCCTGGCATGGTGGTTGAACCCCAATCAATCTCACACCGATTCAAGGTACAGCTTGCGCTCTTACGTCTCCGATACCAGCGCAGGATACTACGCACTTGATTCCCTTAGCCGATCTCACCCACAACTAAGAGTTACTACGACCCAAAGTCGAAGACTTTAATAAACAAATCAGATCACACGTAAAAGTCTACGAATAGATAAATCTGTCTCCCGCAGATAAACCTACAAGTTTTGTTACGTTTTTTGATAAATCAAGGTGAACAGGAACCAATTGATAACCCGGACTTATATTCCCGAAGAACAGCTTAGTATTATCAATCACCTCACAATAATCCTAATAGACGCAGTGAAAAAAGATATTGTGGAATCACAAACGATGAGACGAAGATGTTTGTGATTACTTTTCTATCTTGCCTATCGGAGATAAGATCTCAAGACAATCGTTACGATTGTACTCAAAATGATAAAATCAGCAAGATCAGATCACACAACTACGAGAAAGTAGTATCGGTCTGGCTTCACAATCCCAATGAAGTCTTTAAGTCGTTAACCTGGTTTAAAGAAGAAAACCTAAGGTTAAAGGAGAATCGACTCTAGCTAATACAACTAGTATCACACGAAAGGTGTGGGGATTAGGTTTCCCAGTTGCTAGAGTTCTCCCTTATATAATTTTTCAAATCAGGGTTTGCAATCAATGTTAGCTTGGTAACAAAGCATTCAATATTCACTGTTAGATGAAAACCTGATTAGATTCAAGCTAATATCTTTCAACCGTTGAATCGAAAACTTAGCTTGTTACACACAAATGAAATGTACTATTTTGGGTTTATGTAACCGTACCCAAACATGAACATTTGTTGGTTCAACAATAGTTAACCAAATGGTTAGCCATATGAGCACTTTCATATCAACCATATTCTTGTTCACCATAACTAGTTCAAATGACTCAAATGAACTAGTTAGAGAGTTGTTCAATTGCAAGGAAATCTTATGTAACTACACAAGACACAATCGAAGCAAAAACGATTTGATTAACTCGAATCGGTTCATGAACTATATAGCCACGATTTGCATTTTGCATTCCTTAGTTTTTATAAATGAGTTCATAAACAATCATTTTTAGATATAACCAACTCAAGTTCGCAAACTTAGTTCGCGTACTTAAGTTCCCGGAAGGAGTTCTCAAACTCCAGCAGAATTTCTCGGGAAGAGAACTTCCGCCGGCCGCGGACTTAGCTCACGGCTCGATTCCGGGTTCTCTTGATCAACAAAGTTCGCAAACTTGGTTCAAGGAAAAAGGACTTATACATATATGTGTTGCCACACAATGCTTATATCCATCATTGGTTATTTAATCTAAACTCTCATTTCAATCATTCAAACATTCTTAGAGGACATTCCTTCAAAGTAAGCAATTTCCAAAGTGATTGAAACGTGTCATGACTTTCGTCACTAGGTAAAGATGAACTTGGCCAAAACAAAATCTTACCAACACATATTTCGAGAAAATAGATAGGCGAGATAAACTCGTCTCGAAATAGCAAATGTGTATAATCAAAGTCTTTATAGCAAAACGACTTTTGTCTCAAAATAGGAGATAGAGTAGATAGATTTTTGAGTGATAGATAAGTTCAAGTCTCCACATACCTTTTAGTCGATGAAGATCCACCAGTTCTTTGAGTAGTCCTTCGTCTTGAATGATGATCTCCATGGAGTTCTTGAGCTCAACTACACTTTTTATCCTAGTCCGAGACTTAGCTATAGTAGACTGATAGGTGTAGAATACACCGTATTTACTATCTAGAGTTTATGCTTTCTTTGCTATTTTTCGTGTGAATTTTGTATTTTACGCTTGTTTTGAGTTTTGTAGCTACTTTGGAGTCACACGGAGGAAAAGAAGAAGAAATTACTCTATTTGAGCCAAAAAGGGCAAAAAGGTCATTTTAAGGTGCGATTGATATATGGAGCCCAGTTAAGGTTAAGGGGCAACCCAATTTGGAGGAGTACTAAAGCCAGGCCTGGGTCAAGGCTAATAATGTCATCGTGGTACCCCTTATCATTTATCGAGGGTGTAATTATCCCCGGGGTGTCCCCTAGCCTATGCAAAGAGGGTACCGTTATCCATCCCTTACTCCTACAACCCAAAATTACTCGATCATCACCTCTCATTCATTCACTTTCACTCGAACTAAAAGCAAGAGACTAGAGAAATCGAAATTGGAGAAATTAGGGTTCGCCTCTCAGAATCGATAAACAAGGCGATTGAGAGATCGAATGTTAAAAGGAAAGCCGCCGTCCCGTAATTCGATGAGATTCGGAGGAGGAGAAATAGAGGTGCAGACATTATCCGAGAGAGATCGAAGTAGAAGTTAGGGTTCCTGATGAGATTCAATTGAAGGATGACAATTTGATGTTGTTGTTGAAGAAAGGGTTAATGGGTATGAGGTCGAGCTGTGAGGTGATTGGGATCCAAAGAAGAAATTGATGCTGTGTTGCAATCGATTCAGTGTTTGTGAAACGAGAAGAAGAGTGAGCTGTTAAATGATGAAACATGAGACGGATTTGAGCCATAGGGTGGTGGTGATTGAATGGGTAAACTCAATTCGAGTTTGATTGATTGAAAAGAATGGTGATCTTATTTATTGAATGGAAAGAAGAAGACCGATTCGATCCGAGTATGAGACAAGCTTAAAAGGGTCTCGTGAGATTGAATCGGGTAATGAATCCGAGGGTTTGTGATTCTTGACATTGAGTGTTTTAAAGCGAGTTTAAAGTAAAAGGCTCGATGGTGTTATGGGATGGCGGTGAAGTGGAGTTGAAGCTGCATTTATTTGTGACTCAAGTATGAGGAGTGGTGAGTCTCGTTGGTGGAATAAGAAGGCAACACCGATGGAATGGTGTTGCGGTGTCCGAGAATTACAGGAATGAAGGTGGTGCTACATCTAAGATGGGTGTGTTGCGGTGAGAAGATGAGGTTGCCAATGCCAATGAACAGAGATGAACAAATGCAGGTGCGGTTGGTGTCGGTGTGGTGCTGCAGACAAGACAGGGAGATGGGAATGATAAACTAAGCTCGTTCTTGAGCTATAAATTCTACTGTGAGAAGAAGAGTTTGATGCAATGAATAACTGGGAGTGTGACTGAAATGGATCGAAGCTTCAATAGATGTATGCTAGGTTTCTTAACAGGTGAAGAAAATGATGGCCTGATGTGGCCTCGGAAATCCCAAATCTGCAACGAAACTCTACGGATATTTCTTCTCGCGACTCCGTGATACGAGCCGATCCAAGCCGATCCAAAGACTGTGAGTAAGACCAAGAAGCTCATCAAGACCGATTCGTGAGCTGACTCACCATATGGTTTGACCCGATTGACTAACAGTTGACTGACGGTTTGACCACTTTGACCGTTAGTCCTAACGGTGGACTGACGGAATATTCCGTCGAATATACCAGTGACGGTGAAATTTTCAGGTGGCCGGCGGTGACGTTTTCCGGCCGGATTCCGGTCATAATACCAGTTTTCCGGCGAGCCAAAAATTCCATAATTTTGTGTGAATTCTTCTCTCATGGGTGTGAAGACTTGGACTAGGAATTGGATGGAGAATTGGGCTCAAATTTGGAAAGAGAAGATGGAAGATGAGGAAGACTTGAATTTGGAAATTGAATTATTAAAGGAAAAGGATTCTATTCCTTGGAAGATTTGGAGACTATTGAAGCCTATAAATAGAGAAGTTTTCTACATCTTTTGTCACACCTCTCTACACACACAACAATTCTCTCTTCTTTATTCTTTGTGTGAACTCCTTAACATGAGTAGCTAATTTTATTATTGATTGAGGATGAATTCCTAGTTCTTAACATGTTTTGAGTTTTGTTTTAAATCTACTTTGAAGTTTTTCACATGATTATCGTTTGTTTTTACTAATAGGAATGTTTATACATTCATGATTGATTGATAGATTGTTTGGGTGGCCAACTAAATTGATTTGTTAATTGATCTAAAGCTAGTGAAAGTTAGGGGATAAGTAATCGTTTCTTGACTCTTACATAAGTAGCAAACACGAGACCTCGGAGGGATTCCGTGGAGCGATTGTGTGTAAAAACAACGCTAGAAAGTGGACCAAGCGAACCGAGTTTAACTACTAGTACTAAACCTAAATTCATAGATTTTAATGCATTCGGGAATTACATCTTGTAAGCGAACCTCAAGGTGGTTCTTTTGAATAGAATCGATAACTAAGCGGACTTGTTACTCGGTGAAATAAGGGATTTTGGGGCTAGCTAAGCGGACTGCTATCCTACGGTTGGTGATAATATGTGACTAATAACAAGTAGAAAAGAACATAACTTTAATCATTGTTTTGCAAACGAAGAAGGATTCCTTGATCTTGTCTCTCTTATTGCTTTCAACTTTATTTTTTTAATTGCTTTGTTTATTTTCTTTTGCTTTTTACACCCCCTTTTGTGACAATTTTTACAACTAGAATCTCTTGCTCCTCGTGGGAACGAACTTGACTTCCATTATATTATTTTTAATTGAGTGGAAATATTAATTAATTTGATTGCACCTACGACACGCATCAAATTTTGGCGCCGTTCTTATGGGAGCGACAGACGATTTTAGTTGTTTTTATTTTTCTTTTTGCTTTATTCTTGCTTTGTTAGATTGTATATCGTATCTAACTTGGTTTCTGAGAATCTTATTTCAGGTATCGGTTTTCCATGTATGGTGGACAAGAGAAAGCATATTACAACAATCAATACGGTTTTCAACCTCAACATTATGACAACTTCCAACCATCCTTAGGATACAATCAAAACCAATATTTTGGCTATGATCAATTTCCTATGTAACCTTATGGATATTCTCATACATATCAACAACCTTATGACAGGTATGTAAGTGGACAAACACACGGATGGAAGGATAGTTATGCATCTAACTATTTGTTTTCTAGTAATGTGCGGAGACAGAGAATTTGGAATATACTCCTCTTCATCGTGTTTTTCCTTCACTTTTTCCAAAAGAGGAGATACAGTCTAGAAACTCTATCAACGGTGGTAAGCGTGTGAACGTCAGAAACTTGCACGACAGAAATTATACAAATTGGAAGATGATGGAGACTCGGAAGAGCTTGTCGCAGAAATTAGTAGGACTATTCATATGGAACTTAAACGACGTCGGGATAAAGGTTATGAAACCGATGAAGATTCTTATTATGGCGAGTCTGAAAATGAAGATGATTGTGTTGAAAAGGACCAACCTTTGGAGACTTTTGAAGACGCTAGTGTAGCTTACTCGAGCCTTGATCTTAATAATGATCAAGAACCTATTCAAAAGGTAGAGCTTGAGGAAGATGCAATTAGTTCTTGGAAAAAATTCCTTAGGGAAAGATATGAGTCCGCGGAAGTGTATGAGCGTTGCAACAATGAGGAAGTTATTCCAACTCCGGATCATAATAACGATCCTTCACCTATTCAAAAGGAGGAGATTGGGTGTGACTTACCTATTGTTATAAACGGTGTAACACCCGCACAAGAGGATCTTACAATCTATACCGACGAGAATCATTTTAGTGAATGGCCCGATTCCGATGATGAGAATGTTGAAGAGATGATACTAGAGGATGAAACCACATTGATTGATTTCGTGGAAAACCCAATTGAACTTGCCAATGATTTTAATGATGCCAAGACTTTGGTTAAGGTAGAAAACGACGAAGAATGGTTGCAAGGTTTAATAGAGGACCACGATATACAAGAGGTAAGTACTTCACTTGAATTTTTTTAAGGATGAAGAGGATTCTATAATACAAAGAGATTGTGCAAGGTTTGTCTAACCCTTTGCATATTGATTCTTCTCCTTTACCTCTTATTGGTTTGAATGTATGTGCTTGAAAGTATTTTTGGATGATTTTGTTTCTAGATATCCACCATTGGAAACACTTGATTCTAACACCATGCAGAGTTTGCCAAGAGGAATACATGGAAGTTCCAAAATTCTATGTTCTTTATACACTTCCGAGTGTGGACGAGAATAAGTGTGGGGGAAATTTCTATCGAGCGATAATTTCACTATTGTTTTCTTGTGCTAATATTTGTATGGAGTTATTGTTTGCAAAACAGGTATTATGGGTTGATCCCCAAATTTTCCGATTGTTAGTATATGCGGGCTAATGAATCTTGCAAGAGCTAAGTCGGGCCGTCGGCTTTAAAACAAGCGCTTAATGGGAGGCAACCCATAGGTTTTGTATTTCTTATCCTTTTGCTTTTTGTTATTTGTTTTTCTTGTTTCTTATCATGTTAAAATTTCCCACCTTGACTTTACTAGGAGGATTCAATTACATTGAGGACAATGTAAGGTTTAAGTGTGGGGGAGTGGTTAAGCATGTATTTTAAGAAAAAAAAAAATTACAAAAAAATTTTAAAAAGTTAAAAAAAAAAAAAAGTTTTACATAAAAACTCCAACTTTTAGAGATTTTAGAGTCACTATCATACTTCTAGGTATGTTTACATAGAGATTTTGACCAACATAATTGAACTTGGAAATGTTAGAGAATTACATTCGGATTTCTTGCTTGTTTGAGTGTTAAATAATGGATTTAATCATGCCGGTGATGCGAATTTGGTGCAGGGAGAAATGCGTTATTAGAGTTGTTGATCAATCATTAGTGGAGACTACCCGTATTCATATCATGTGAGGCACCGACCAGAAATTTTCCATATACTAAAGAGATTTCTTTTGAGTGTGTGTCACCGTAAGTAAATTCCGGGTAGAATGGTGAGCTATCCAACCTCCCACCAATAGAAGCACTACTCTTTGATATCTTGAGTGCTAATTTTGTCAATCATGAGGGTGACATCCATGGATGAAAGCTTCCTTCTTGTAGTTCGATTTTATGATTAGCACCATTCTCTCTCACGATAAAGAACGGGTCCATAGAAACACCATCATCATCAACAAGGAGCGACATCAAAATCTACAAGGAAAGTTGAAGAAGTTTAAGGTTTACAAGCAACGGAACGAGAAAAAGAGCAAATTTCAAATTCAAGTAAAGCAACATACAAAGAGCAGATTTTTACATATATGTTGAAGACTTACAAAACAATGAGGTAATTATATATCCAAGTATGAAGACTTATTCATGAAAGCAAAGAAAATCAAAAGGTGAGAATTTTTGAAGTTTATGATTTTGAGGCGATACAAGTTGTGAAGAATCAAGCGGTAAAATACTTCTTCCACGGCCATGTTTTATTTTGTATTTAATTTCTCTAATTTTCTTAAAAATATATATATATATATATATATATATATATATATATATATATATATATATATATATATATTTGTTTTGTTTTGTTTTAATAAGCCGTGGGGAAGGAAAATCTATAAGGAAGTTTCAAGCGACAAGGATTTTAAGGTAAAAAGAGTTACAAAGTGTCAAGGATTTATGAAATTCGAGAGTTTATCATCAATAGTTGAAACCGAAGACGAAGAAGATAAAGACGAGGAGCGGAAGACGTTTCTATTGGATGCCGTGAGAGTGGTGTTATCATAATTGGCGATCGGATGTGAAGGTGAGTAAGTAATCTCATCCTCAATAATAGCGGTTGATTTCCTTTCGTAGAGATCGTCAGAAAAATGGTTTTTCAAAATATAAAAAGATGTGGGTTTTTCAAAATATTTCGGAAGTTATCCTTCCCACCATTCAACGTGTCGCAGGAATTCTTTCTTCATTCCTACCTGCACACATGTGAGACCCATAAAAAAGCTGTCTTTTTGAGTGCAATTATCATAAAATCCTTTTTGGTGAGGCAGAAGTCGAGGCGAAATGCTTATTGATCGTTTCTCAAACACGCGTTCTGTCATTATGGTGTGGTTATTTCTCACTCAATTTAAGAATGAGAATATGTTCTTTAGTATTTCTAACTTCTTATTACTAGCATGCAGAAACTCTATGTCCTCATAGCTCTTTTGGATGCTTGGGACGCTTGAACGCTTTGAAGTTGTGAGTTTTAGTTTGATTTGCTCGAGGACTAGCAAAGTCTAAGTGTGGGGGAATTTGATAGGTGTAGAATACACCGTATTTACTATCTAGAGTTTATGCTTTCTTTGCTATTTTTCGTGTGAATTTTGTATTTTACGCTTGTTTTGAGTTTTGTAGCTACTTTGGAGTCACACGGAGGATAAGAAGAAGAAATTACTCTATTTGAGCCAAAAAGGGCAAAAAGGTCATTTACAGGAGATTGATATATGGAGCCCAGTTAAGGTTAAGGGGAAACCCAATTTGGAGGAGTACTAAAGCCATCCCAGTCAAGGCTAAGGGGGGTCATCGGGGTACCCCTTATCATTTATCGAGAGGGTGTAATTATCCCAGGGTGTCCCTAGCCTATGCAAAAGAGGGTACCGTTATCCATCCCTTACTCCTACAACCCAAAATTACTCGATCATCACCTCTCATTCATTCACTTTCTGAAACTAAAATCGGACTAGAGAAATCGAAATTGGAGAAATTAGGGTTCGTCTCAGAATCGATAAACAAGGCGATTGAGAGATCGAATGTTAAAAAGGAAAGTCGCCGTCTCGTAATTCGATGAGATTCGAGAGGAGGAGAAATAGAGGTGCGTATTATCCGAGAGAGATCGAAGTAGAAGTTAGGGTTCTGATGAGATTCAATTGAAGGATGACAATTTGATGTTCATTGTTGAAGAAAGGGTTAATGGGTATGAGGTCGAGCCGTGAGGTGATTGGGATCCAAAGAAGAAATTGATCTTTGTGTGTTGCAATCGATTAGGTGTTTGTGAAACGAGAAGAAGAGTGAGTGTTAAATGATGAAACAGAGACGGATTTGAGCCATAGGGTGGTGGTGATTGAATGGGTAAACTCAATTCGAGTTTGATTGATTGAAGAGAATGGTGATCTTTGCTATTGAATGGAAAGAAGAAGACCGATTCGATCGAGTATGAGACAAGCTTAAAAGGGTATCCGTGAGATTGAATCGGGTAATGAATCGAGGGTTTGTGATTGCTGACATTGAGTGTTTTAAAGCAGGTTTAAAGTAAAAGGCTCGATGGTGTTATGGGATGGCAATGAAGTGGAGTTGAAGTCTGCAATTATTGTGACTCGATGAGGAGTGGTGAGTCTCGTTGGTGGAATAAGAAGGCAACACCGATGTAATGGTGTCACAGTGTCCGAGAATTACAGAATGAAGGTGGTGCTACATCTAAGATGGGTGTGTTGCAGTGAGAAGATGAGGTTGCCAATGCCAATGAACAGAGATGAACAAATGCAGGTGCAGTTGGTGTCAGGTGGTGCTGCAGACAAGACAGGGAGATGGGAATGATAAACTAAGCTCGTTCTTGAGCTATAAATTCTACACAACAAGAAGAGTTTGATGCAATGAATAGCTGGGAGTGTGACTGAAATGGATTGAAGCTTCAATAGATGTATGCTAGGTTTCTTAACAGGTGAAGAAAATGATGGCCTGATGTGGCCTGGAAATCCCAATAAATGTTCTAAACTCACGGATATTTCTTCTCGGCGAGTCAATTTCAGGGCCGGCGATGACCGATCCGGCCGATCCAAAGCCAAATGAGTAAGACCAAGAAGTTTTCGGCAAGACCGATTGAAGCCGACTCACCATCCGGTTTGACCCGATTGACTAATAGTTGATGACGGTTTGACCACTTTGACCGTTAGTCCTAACGATGGATCGACGGAATATTCCGTCGAATATACTGATGACAGTGAAGTTTTCGGTGCGCGGTGACGCGTTTTCGGGCGGATTAGGCCATAATACCGATTTTCCTATGAGCCAAAAATTCCATAATTTTGTGTGAATTCTTCTCTCATGGGTGTGAAGACTTGGACTAGGAATTGGATGGAGAATTGAGCTCAAATTTGGAAAGAGAAGATGGAAGATGAGGAAGACTTGAATTTGGAAATTGTTAAAGGAAAAGGATTCTATTCCTTGGAAGATTTGGAGAATATTGAAGCCTATAAATAGAGAAGTTTTCTACATCTTTTGACACACCTCTCTACACACACAACAATTCTCTCTTATTTATTCTTTGTGTGAACTCCTTAACATGAGTAGCTAATTTTATTATTGATTGAGGATGAATTCCTAGTTCTTAACATGTTTTGAGTTTTGTTTTAAATCTACTTTGAAGTTTTTCACATGATTATCGTTTGTTTTTACTAATAGGAATGTTTATACATTCATGATTGATTGATAGATTGTTTGGGTGGCCAACTAAATTGATTTGTTAATTGATCTAAAGCTAGTGAAAGTTAGGGGATAAGTAATCGTTTCTTGACTCTTACATAAGTAGCAAACACGAGACCTTGCGGAGGGATTCCGTGGAGCGATTGTGTGTAAAAACAACGCTAGAAAGTGGACCAAGCGAACCGAGTTTAACTACTAGTACTAAACCTAAATTCATAGATCTTAATGCATTCGGGGAATTACATCTTGTTTAACCTCAAGGTGGTTCTTTTGAATAGAATACGATAACTAAAGCGGACTTGTTACTCGGTGAAATAAGGGATTTTGGGGCTAGCTAAGCGGACTGCTATCCTACGGTTGGTGATAATATGTGACTAATAACAAGTAGAAAAGAACATAACTTTAATCATTATTTTGCAACGAAGAAGGATTCCTTGATCTTGTCTCTCTTATTGCTTTCAACTTTATTTTTTTTTAATTGCTTTGTTTATTTTCTTTTGCTTTTTACACCCCCTTTGTGACAATTTTTACAACTAGAATCTCTTGCTCCTCGTGGGAACGAACTTGACTTCCATTATATTATTTTTAATTGAGTGGAAATATTAATTAATTTGATTGCACCTACGACACGCATCATAGACTAGAAATCAAGATTTATAGTTTTGATCACTAACATTGACAAACATGCTTGAGATAGCAACGCATGCGAGTTCGACTGAGCAATGCTCTAACAGTATTTTTTCCTTACATTGTTCAATGGAAATAAGCAATTTTTTTGTTGGTCTTGGGTTTGCAGAATATCCAGAAATTCTTTAAATTTTAGGTTGTGTTTGGTTTGTGATACAAAAATGAGTTTCCATTGAGGTGCAAAAAAATAAATAAATCGAAAACACGATAGTCTTTTTGGGTTAGAAATCCTTGGTGCACAAAAAGTCTTCTTTCACACAAACATAGTAGGAAATTGTACTTGCTGTTTTAGCTCAAACGGAAGAGCGCATGGTTCTTCACCGTGTATTGTGGGTTCGACTCCCACAAATGGCACTGTTATTAATTTGTGTAGGCTATAAAACCTTTTATAGCGTGTTTGGTAAGATCCCCCATGCAGGCTTCTAATTGATAAGGATTTTTATTAAGAACATTTATCTGATTTTTTAATAGAATTGGTGGACTCTTATGTTGCATTTTTTTTTGACACGATCAGCACGGGAATTGAACCTGCAACCTATAGGTAGGGAGTCAAACCCTTGGCCAACTGGGCTAATGCCAGTTGGTTATGTTGCATATGGGTTAACTCTTCCTATCTAATGGCATTTTTTCTTCATAACTTCATTTTCATGTGATATTTCATTTTCTAAGACCCGGTGTAGTACTGAGGCTTTTTACTGTAGAGAAAAAAGTATAATCGTCAGTTGGAAATGGAAAGACAAAAGTTGGTGTTTTGCAAACTAAAGCTCACTTAATCAGCTACTTAGGAATTTTTTTAATGCCAACGGTGATCAATGTCTGCTGCGACAATGGTAGGCATCTCGATCGGGAGTTTAGGTGAATTAGCATGAATATTTGTTTAAGTATGTATCGGGATGGAGGCGAATCCGAGCCACACCAAATCAAAAATGATCGGGACAGGGGCGAGGCGGAGCCGAGCCACACCAAATAAAAAATCTTACGCCACAACAAATAGTAAATGCATCGTGACGGGACGAGGCGAAACCGAGCAACACCAAATCAAAAATGAATCGAGACGGCCGAGGCGAAGCCACATCACACCAAACCAAAAGTATGATTAAAAGAAAAAAGATGATGGATGGTTTTAGGGTCCGCCCGGTACGTAGCACGGGCACAAATCTAGTATAGGTTTAAACCTCTGTACCCTGGTTACATTTATATGGGCTGCACATGCATGGGCCCAGACCTTACTTTCTTTTTTGTTTCACTAATGTCGGTTTAAGGATGGTTCCACAAATCTGACACCAACCAAATATAGAGATGCGAAGTGCGTAGACCTCAAGGTAAACCCTACAGAAGATACAACACAGCTACAAAAACGAAACCTAGTGTGTATAAAATAAAACAAAAGGCTGAATAGTGAAGCTTCAATTTTTTCCTTTGCTCCTCCCCGTTATATATATATATTATTGCGTCTCTCTTCTCTCCTTGTTTTTCCCCTTTCAAAACAGTCTATTCTTCTTCTCTCTCACAACTTTGGGGGTTTTCTCTCTTCTTCTTCTTCTTTTGCTGCTGCTTCACTTTATTCTCTCTCAATAGTCGCACAATCGGATGTGCTATCGTTCTTGTGTACACCTCGAAACCCCTCTCAGGTTTTTCTATCTTGTTCCGTTACAGTTTCCTTATCTATTGATGACCTAGTTATCGATTTTTGGGTTTTTTCTTAATGACAAGTTTATTTGTGTTGTTTTACAGTTATCTGAGAAAATAGGGAAGATCTATTAATGGCTTCCTTGAGATCGAGTTTGCCAGCTAGGTTGCGGCAGCTCTTATCTGGCGATGGAGGAGCTGTTGGTCCTTCTCTAAAGCTTGAGTCTGAGCCTGTAAGTATTTTATTTTTCTTACTTGTTTTTTTTTTTTGTGCATCCTGTAGTAAGGATTTTTAGGGTTTTGATTATGTTAGGGCTTTAGTTAGGTTGTGTGTCATATTGTTTATGTAGTGGTGTTGTTGTAATTGATTTTATCTGTTTCGCTTCTCTCAATGCTAACTTAACTGTATTCTATTGGTTTCTTTATTGACGATAAAGAAAATCAGATTCTGAATGGTTTTCTGATAGCACAAGTATTAGTGTTAGTTGATTGATTCCCTTTACTAGAACAGTTCTGTCTAGTTGATTGTGCAATTATAAAAAGATGGGTTATATCAGAAGCTTATTCGATCTTTAAAATTTCATTATGAACAATTATACTTGTAAAGCACAGTTGTGCAGCTTATTATCTTTAGCAATATATCACTTCATATAGTAGAGACACACCTTACAAGTTTGCTTATTTTGTCATTGGGATCAATGTCTTCGTTGATGTCTCTTTGAAGTTTCTCTTTTGGTTCTTCTTTCACTCATCTCTTATAATTAACTTGGACCGAGTAATTCTGACCGTTGCCCTAATATTCACAGCCTCCTTCAATTAAGACTTTTATTGATAATGTGATCAAGACTCCATTACAAGATATAGCCATACCTCTTACAGGGTTCAGATGGGAGTACAATAAGGTATGAACAATTTCTAGTGTGAGTTTTTATTTTCTGTAGCCATTTATTGTTTCGATTGCTTATTTGGACTTATGTTTCAGGGAAATTTCCACCATTGGAGGCCGCTTTTTTTTTGCATTTTGAGACATTTTTCAAGACATATATCTCTCACAGGAGAGATCTTCAATTATCTGATAACATTTTAGACGATGATGACGCTTTCCCCAAGCATGCCATCCTGCAGATTTTAAGGGTGATGCAAACAATTCTAGAGAATTGCCCTAACAAGAGTTCGTTTGCCGGAGTAGAGGTATCCTTCAGACTGTAGGATCATTCTTAGTTTTCTCATATTACTTGTGAACTTTCGTTTTCTCCAAGACCACGGTATTCATCTAATATTTTGTTCTATATGTTATTGCATCAGCACTTCAAGCTCTTACTTGCATCAACAGACCCTGAGATTCTTATTGCTACTTTGGAGACTCTCTGTACTTTGGTGAAGATAAACCCGTCGAAGCTACATGTGAGTGGCAAGTTGATAGGGTTGGGTTCGATTAATAGTTATCTTCTCAGTCTGGCACAAGGATGGGGAAGCAAAGAAGAAGGACTGGGTCTATATACATGTATTACATCAAATGAAAGAATAGAAGAGGAACTTTCTTCCTCTCTGTCTGATGTAGATAAGGAAGGTGCCAAATCTCAATATAGATTAGGTTCAACCCTTTATTTTGAATTCCATGGAGTTAATGCTCAGTGCACTGAGGGAAGCAGTGCCGTGACAAAGTCTTCTGACTTGCGTGTCATACACATTTCTGATCTGCATACACAACAGGAAGATGATCTATTATTGCTGAAGCAGTGTGTCGAGCAATACAATGTACCTCAAGAGCACAGGTTCTCATTGCTGTCCAGAATTAGATATGCTCGGTCTTTCTGTTCTCCTAGCGCCTGCAGACTTTATAGCAGGATCTGCCTTCTTGCATTTATTGTGCTTGTGCAATCTAATGATGCCCATGATGAGATTGTGTCTTTCTTTTGCGAATGAGCCGGAGTACACAAACGAGTTGATCAAGATTGTTCGATCAGAGGAAACTATCCCTGGAACCATCAAGACCCTTGCTATGCTTGCGTTAGCTGCACAGTTGGCTGCATATTCATCCTCTCATGATCGGGCCCGTATACTGAGTGGATCAAGCATCATTGCTGCTGGGGGAACCGCATGGTTCTTCTGAATGTGCTTCAGAAAGCCGTCTCGTCAATGAAGAGTTCTAATGATCCGTCGACTCTTTCTTTAGTTGAAGCGCTTCTACAATTTTACATGCTCCATGTTATATCCTCTTCAAGTTCAGGAGCGCCATTAGAGGTTCAGGAATGGTTCCAACACTCTTGCCTGTACTTCAGGATGTTGAGTCTGCACATATGCATCTGGTCTGTCTTGCTGTAAAAGCTCTGCAGAAACTCATGGATTATAGTAATGCTGCTGTTTCTCTGTTCAAAGATTTGGGTGGAGTAGAACTCTTGGCTCAGAGGTTACATATTGAAGTAAATAGAGTTATTGGTTTGTCTGGTCCAAGTGATAACTCAATGATCGTGGAAGACATGTCAAATTTTGACGATGATCATCTGTATGCACAGAAGCGCCTCATCAAGGCTTTACTAAAGGCACTCGGTTCTGCCACTTATGCCCCTGCAAACTCTTCAAGGTCACATAACTCTCACGATAACTCATTGCCCATCTCTTTGTCAACCATTTTTCATAACGTTGAGCGATTTGGTGGGGACATTTATTTCTCAGCAGTGACTGTTATGAGTGAACTTATCCACAAGGACCCGACTTGTTTCTCTGCATTGCATGAATTGGGTCTTCCTGCAGCCTTTCTGTCTTCAGTGGCGGCTGGAATACTTCCATCCTCAAAAGCTATAACATGTGTTCCTAGTGGATTAGGTGCCATCTGTCTTAATGCTAGAGGCTTAGAGGCAGTTAATGACACCACGGCTTTGCGATTCCTTGTAGACATCTTCACTTCCAGGAAATATGTGTTAGCTATGAACGAGGGTGTTGTCCCTTTGGCAAATGCAGTGGAAGAGCTTTTGCGGCATGTGTCTTCATTGAGAGGCACTGGTGTTGACCTAATAATCGAAATTATTGACAAACTTGGTGCCTTCGGGGATGATGGGTGTTCTGGGTCATCTGAAAAAGGGGAAAGCAGTAATGCAATGGAAACAGACTCTGAAGATAAACAAAATGAAGGTCAGGGAAGCTTAGCCAATTCAACTTCTGATGGCATCAATGATGAGCGATTTGTTCAGCTGTGCATCTTTCATGTGATGGTACTTGTTCACAGAACGATGGAAAACTCAGAAACTTGTAGGTTATTTGTTGAGAAGAAGGGTATTGATGCTTTGATGAGGCTGTTGTTGCGTCCTAGCATTGCTCAATCATCTGAAGGGATGTCTATTGCTTTGCACAGCACTGTGGCTTTTAAGGGTTTTACCCAGCATCACTCTGCTCCGTTGGCACATGCCTTCTGTGTCTCTCTCAGGGAATATTTGAAGAAAGCTCTAGGAGGGTTTGATTCGGCTTCTGGTTCATTTTTGCTGGCTCCAAAATCCACACCTGATAAAGCGATTTTTTCTTGCCTTTTTATTGTGGAGTTCCTTCTCTTTCTTGCTGCATCTAGAGATAACCGTTGGGTAGCTGCTTTACTGATGGAGTTTGGTAATGGTAGCAAGGATGTCCTGGAAGATATAGGGCGTGTCCATCGAGAGGTTTTGTGGCAGATTGCTCTCCTTGAAGATACACCAGTTGACATTGAGGATAATAGTTCTGGTTCCACAACCGATGCACAGAAATTGGAAACAAATGCAGATCAAAGCGACGAACAGAGAGTCAACTCTTTTAGGCAGCAACTTGATCCGTTACTCAGGCGAAGATCATCTGGATGGAGTGTTGAATCTCAATTTTTTGACCTTATAAACATGTATCGAGATCTTGGTCGTGCAAGTGGTGGTCCGCAGAGGCTGGGTATGGATGGTTCTTCTAATCCACTGCTTAGATCTGGCCATCAGTTTCATATAGCTGGCTCTTCTGAAGTTAATGGGTCTAGTAAAGTGGAAGGTGATAAGCAGAGATCATACTATTCCTTGTGCTGTGACATGATGAGATCACTTTCTTATCATATCAGCCATCTGTTCTCAGAGTTGGGAAAAGTTATGTTGCTTCCTTCACGTCGTCGGGAAGATTCTCTTAATGTGTCCCCTGCTTCAAAGTCCGTTGCTTCCACTTTTGCCTCCATTGTCTTGGGACACTTGAATTTTGGTGGGCATGTCGATCCTTCTAAATCAGAGGCTTCCATATCAACGAAGTGTAGGTTCCTTGGTAAGGTTATTGATTTTGCAGATGGCATTCTGCTTGACAGATCAGACTCCTGCAATGCTATTTTAGTGAACTGCTTCTACGGCCATGGGGTTGTTCAGGCAGTATTGACCACTTTTGAAGCTACAAGTCAATTACTTTTTGCAGTCAACAGAGCCCCAGCCTCCCCCATGGAGACGGATGACCTGAAATCTAATCAGGGTGACAAGGAAGAAACAGATCATTCTTGGATATATGGTCCGTTGGCCAGTTATGGTACACTAATGGATCACCTAGTCACTTCAAACCTGATCATTTCTTCTTTCACAAAGCATTTGCTTGGACAGCCTCTTACAAATGGAAACATTTCTTTTCCAAGAGATGCAGAAGCATTTGTAAAGGTTCTCCAATCCATGGTTCTGAAGGCAGTGCTTCCTATATGGACTCATCCTCAATTTAGTGACTGCAGTTACGAGTTCATTACGACCATTGTTTCCATCATGAGGCATATATATTCTGGAGTGGAAGTTAAAAATGTTACTAGCAGCAGTGGAACTCGTGCAAGTGGTCCTCCTCCAAATGAAGCTGCTATATCAACAATTGAAGAGATGGGATTTTTCCAGGTTGAGGGCTGAAGAAGCTCTGAGGCAAGTGGGAACAAACAGTGTTGAGATGGCAATGGAGTGGTTGTTTTCACATCCGGAGGAGGTCCAAGAAGATGATGAACTTGCTCGGGCTCTTGCTATGTCTCTTGGGTCTGGGAAGTCGGCCATGGAAGATGATGAAAAAGAAGTCATCCCAGATCAGGAGGAAGAAGCACTCCAGCTTCCACCCGTTGATGAACTGTTATTAACGTGTACAAGGCTTTTGCAGGTGAAAGAATCTTTAACTTTTCCTATCAGAGAACTGCTTATAATGATATGTCCCGTTGATGAACTGTTACTAACGTGTACAAAGCTTTTGCAGGTTAAAGAATCTCTAGCTTTTCCAATCAGAGACCTGCTTGTAATGATATGCTCCCAAAATGATGGTCAATACAGGGCTAAAGTTATTACCTTCATAATTGACCATGTAAAGCTATGCAGTTCTGTCTCTGAAAGTGGAACCAGCAATGTGCTATCTGCACTTTTCCATGTTCTAGCCCTGGTTCTTCATGAGGATGCAGTGGCACGAAAAGTTGCCTTGGAAAATGGGCTGGTAACTATTGCTTCTGATTTGCTTTCTCAGTGGGACCCAAGTTCACAAGGAGGGGAGAAATTGCATGTACCGAAGTGGGTCACATCATCTTTTCTTGCAATTGATCGGCTACTGCAAGTAGATCCGAAACTGGGTTCTGAACTTCCAGAGCAGTTGAAAAAAGATGTTCCAGATACCAATCAATCGTCACTTGTTATTGGTGAGGACAAGCCTAATGAATTGCAATCTACGTTGGGATTAGGTCAACCTGGCATTGGGGTTCACGAGCAAAAAAGACTTGTTGAGATTGCTTGTAGATGTATTAAGCTGCAACTTCCTTCTGAAACCATGCATGTGATTCTTCAGCTATGTGCTACACTTACTAGAACTCATGCTGTTGCTGTGTGCTTTCTCGACGAGGGGGGCTTGCCGTCACTGCTTTCTTTACCAACATGTAGCCTCTTTTCCGGATTTGATAACATTGCTGCTACCATAGTCCGTCATATTCTTGAAGATCCCCAGACACTTCAGCAAGCAATGGAAACTGAGATACGCCATAGCTTAGTGGCCGCAACAAATAGGCATTCAAATGGAAGGCTCACTCCACGCAATTTTCTGCTAAATTTAGCTTCTGTCATCTCTAGGGATCCAGTGGTCTTTATGCAAGCTTCGCAGTCCACTTGTCAAATTGAGATGGTTGGTGATAGACCATATGTTGTGTTACTGAAAGATCGCGAGAAAGACAAGTCCAAGGAGAAAGAAAAGCGTCAATCTGCTGATGGGAAACCTGTTTCATGCGATATTAACACTCAGACTCCTGGGAGTGGGAGTGCTAAGGGCTTAGATTCAAATATAAAAAGTGCTAAAGTTCATCGAAAATCTCCTCAGAGTTTTACAAGCGTGATTGAACTTCTTTTGGATTCTGTAATTACCTATGTACCATCTCCTCAAAATGACAGTTCAGGTGATGGGTTGTCTGGTGCCCCAACATTATCAGAAATGGACATTGATGACACTGCGAATAAAGGGAAAGGAAAGGCAATTGAGACAGTACCTGTAAATAGTGAGACCAGTGGCCAAGAAGCTTCTGCATCTCTTGCAAAGACGGTTTTTGTTCTGAAGTTGTTGACCGAGATACTTTTGACATATTCCTCTTCCGTGCCTATTCTTCTTCGAAGAGATGCCGAGGTCAGTAACTGCAGAGGTCCTCCTCTAATGGGCCCTCCTGAAATTTGCAGTGGAGGAATATTTCATCATATTCTTCACAAGTTTCTTCCTTATTCTGGAAGCCACAAGAAGGAAAAGAAAGTTGACGGCGACTGGAGGCAGAAACTAGCTACCAGGGCTGGCCAGTTTTTGGTTGCCTCTTGCATACGCTCAACAGAGGGGAGGAAGAGGGTTTTCACGGATATAAATAACGTGTTTATTGAGTTTGTTGAATCATCTATTGGTTTCAGGCCTCCGGATTGCTATATTCAAGCATATACTGATCCTCTCAATGATATCCTAGCTGCTCGCTCTCCTACGGGTTCATATATTTCAGCTGAAGCCTCAGCAACATACATAGAAGTTGGACTAGTGAAATCGATGACTAAAGCTCTTCGTGTCTTGGACCTTGATCATGCTGATTCATCTAAGGTTGTCACTGGGCTGGTTAAGGCTCTTGAGTTGGTGACGAAGGAACATGTTCACGCTTGTGACTCCACAAAGGGTGAGAACTCAGAAAAGCCTGCTGATGAGAACCAAATAGAACGAACCGATGCTGGTGTTGATAGGTTCCAACCATCAGAGGCTGCTGATCATAACGAAATTGTATCTGATCATGTCGGGCCTTTCAATGCAGTACAGATATTTGTCAGCTCAGAATTTGTCACAGATGATATGGAAAATGATGGGGATCTTGATGAAGGTTTTGCTCCAGGAGCCGAAGATGACTTCATGCATGAATCTGAAGAAACTGGGATTCTTGAGAATGGAATGGAAACTGTAGGAATAAGATTTGACATCCAACGGAATGGGCAAAACGATCTTGCTGATGAAGATGATGATGATGATGATGATGAGATGTCAGAGGATGATGAGGGAGATGAAGTTGACGAAGACGATGATGAAGATGATGATGATGAGGAGGAACATCATGACCTTGATGAAGATGAAGTTCATCACATGTCGCATCCTGACACAGATCAGGAAGATCAAGAAATTGACGAGGATGAATTTGATGAAGATGTGATGGAGGAAGAGGATGAGGATGAGGAGGACGACGAAGATGGTGTAATTCTCAGGTTGGAGGAGGGTATAAATGGGATAAATGTTTTTGACCACATTGAGGTTTTTGGTAGAGAAAATAATTTCCCCAATGACGCTCTGCATGTGATGCCTGTTGAAGTTTTTGGTTCTAGACGCCAAGGGCGGACTACATCGATTTACAATCTTCTAGGAAGAAGTGTTGATAATGGAGCACCTTCTCAACATCCTCTCCTGACTGAACCTTCTTCTTCATTGCATCCATCTCCGTTTAGACAATCAGGTAAGTTCTTAAAACTGTTCATATCTTTCCTGTTACTCGACTGTCATTTTTTGATTTTTAATCTTATTGTTAGATAATGCAGGTGATATTATTTTATCAGATAGGAATTTGGAGAATGCTTCATCCCGACTGGATACTATTTTCCGGTCACTGAGGAGTGGTGGCCGGCATGGACATCGTTTCAATATGTGGGTAGAGGATAGCCAACAACGAGGTGGTTCCAATGCACCTGTCATTCCACAAGGTCTTGAGGAGCTGCTTGTTTCCCAGTTGAGAAGACCAACTCCTGAAAAACCTTCTGAAAATACAAATGGCATGGAAACCCAAGCTGAAGGGGAGAGAGCTCAGGTAGAACAACCAGAAACAGGAGTAGCGGTAGGGCCACCTGTTGAAAGCAATGGAGAAACTTCTATACCAGCATCAGGTTCTGAGTCGGTTGAAGCTGAAAACAGTAATGTTACTCCAGAATCCAATGAGATGCGTCATCAGCCCATGCTCAAGCTGTTGACATGCAGTATGAACGCAATGAAACTGTTGTGCGGGATGTTGAAGCGGTAAGCCAAGAGAGCAGTGAAAGTGGAGCAACCTTAGGGGAAAGTCTCCGTAGCCTTGAAGTGGAAATTGGAAGTGCTGATGGCCATGATGATGGAGGAGAAAGACAAGGATCTACAGATAGATTGCCTTTGGGTGATCTTCAGCCAGCACGGCCAAGAAGAGCAAATCCATTAACAAATCCCATGCCACCTAGTAGCAGAGATGCTTCACTTCAAAGCGTTATTGAAGTTTCTGAAAATCCTGATCAAGGAGCAGATCAAAGTGTACTAGCTAGCGACCAGCAGATTGATAGGGCAGTTGATTCCAGTTCAATTGATCCTGCATTCCTGGATGCACTACCAGAGGAGTTGCGTGCTGAAGTACTGTCTGCTCAACAAGGTCAAGCGGCACAACCTTCGAATGCTCAACCTGAGAATGCAAATGATATAGATCCTGAATTCCTAGCAGCCCTCCCTCCAGATATCCGTGCAGAGGTTTTAGCACAGCAGCAAGCTCAGAGATTGCACCAATCCCAGGAACTGGAAGGGCAACCTGTTGAAATGGATACCGTTTCCATTATTGCCACATTCCCTGCTGAATTAAGAGAAGAGGTGCAGTCCAATGATTGTTTAGATTTTTTGTGCATTTTGTATACGTGTATCTTTAGATCTCACTTGTTAGTTAAATATGGTCATTTCAGGTGCTATTGACATCATCTGATGCTGATCTTGCCAATCTAACCCCTGCCCTTGTTGCGGAGGCAACTATGTTACGAGAAAGGGTGGCACATCGTTACCATAGTCGTACACTTTTTGGTATGTATCCTAGGAACCGCAGAGGAGAATCTTCTAGACGGGGTGATGCTCTTGGGTCGAGTGTGGACAGAGCTGGTGGGAACCTCGCTTCCCGCAGATCCGTAGGTGGGAAATTAATCGAAGCTGAAGGGGCACCTTTAGTTGACACAGAAGCTTTGAAGGCATTGATACGGTTGCTTCGTATTGTCCAGGTTTGCATTTAGTGAAATTAAGTTTGACCTCATGGTTTCTCTTTCAAATTATTCAAAATATTGACGTAATCCTTTTTCAGCCCATCTATAAAGGTCAGTTGCAGAAGCTTCTATTGAACCTATGTGCTCATCATGAGACTAGAGCTGGTTTGGTGCAAATTCTGATGGATATGCTGATGCTTGATACGCGCAAGCCTGTCCATCAATTAAGTGATGGGTCAGAGCCCTCATATAGGCTGTATTCTTGCCAGAGTTATGTTATGTACTCTCGCCCTCAATTTTTAGACGGTACGCCTTGTTTACTGTTTGGATCTCCTCCAAATCATTGAAATTATTCAGTTCTATGTGTATTCTTAAATATATCCACTATCTCCTGACTTAATTATGTGAATCACTTCCATCAGTTACTATGTGGTTTATGGTGTGCAATTTACATCTGTGTATACATGGTTTGGAGAAAGGCAAAATTGATTGGCATGAGTTCTTGTCAGACTTTAGTAACTAATATCTGGATAAACTTTTATACTTCATAATTTATAATTTCTTTTTTGGACTATCTTTTCAGGAGTTCCTCCCTTGGTGTCGCGACGTATTCTTGAAACTCTTACCTACTTGGCTCGAAATCATCCAAATGTGGCAAAGCTTTTGCTCCAGCTCGAGCTGCCTCGTTCTCCTGCAAGAGAGTTGCATGGATCTGATCAGGGGCGTGGCAAAGCTGTGATGGTTATGGAAGAGGATGATAAGCAGCTTCAGGAAGGGGATGCGTCGATTGTCTTGCTTTTGAGTTTGTTGAATCTTCCACTTTATTTGAGGAGCATTGCTCATCTAGAACAAGTAAGCAAGCTTCTGCATTTTACAAATACCATTGAAATTCCCCGAGATATAATTACTGATGTTGTATTTCTTCTATTTGTTTTTCAGTTGCTAAATTTATTGGAAGTTGTCATTGATAATGCTGAAAGTAGCTCCAACACGTCTAATCCGACAGAAGTCTCGCCGACAGAAGTATCGCCTACTGAGCAACCGTCTGGCCCTGAAATAGCGGCTTCTGATGCCGGGTTAAACTCAGATGTGGGTGCCTCTTCTAGTGATGCTATGCCAACCAAAAGTGAAACCTCTAAGCCTTCCACATCTTCTCATGCAAATAAAGAATGTGACGTTCACTCTGTACTACTTGGCCTACCACAAGCTGAGCTTAGGCTTTTATGCTCTTTGCTTGCACGTGAAGGGTATGATCTAACTCTTGATTCTATTTGTTTTATGGGAACCTGCATCTACTGTCCTCATCTTCCAATTACTTATAATACTTTTTGGTATTGCAGTTTATCAGACAATGCTTATGCTCTTGTCGGTGAGGTTTTAAAGAAGTTGGTGGCTATTGCTCCAACTTATTGCCATTTATTTATCAGAGAGTTAGCAACTTCAGTGGAAAACCTTTCTAGACCTGCCATTGGTGAATTGCAAGTATTCGGAGAAGCAGAAAAGGCACTGCTTAGCTCAACTTCCAATGATGGTACTGCAATCCTGAGGGTTCTACAAGCACTAAGCTCTCTTGTTGCATGCTTGCAAGAGAAGGAGAAAGATCCGAAGGAAAAGATCAGACTGATACTCAAACTCAGGTGCGGGGATAAATTCAGTTTCCGGATCCCTTATGGTTGGAGTTGAGCACTTGCATAAGCAAGATAGAGAGCTACTCAGATACTGCTCCTGATTTATTCCCTGCATCCAGAAGCTTGTCACCCGCAACAGCAAGTGCAGTATCCCCACTTCCTGCGGGTACCCAGAATGTGTTGCCATATATTGAATCGTTCTTTGTAACATGTGAGAAGTTAGATCCTTTACAAGCAGGAGCCAGTAATGACCTCTCTGCTGCTGGGACTTCTGAAACTGAAGAGGCCACAACTTCCTCTGGACAGCAGAGGACAACTTCAGTTTCCAATGCAAAAGGTGATGAGAAAAATGCTGCATTTGTGAAGTTCTCAGAAAAGCATAGGAAGCTGTTGAATGCTTTTATAAGACAAAACCCTGGGCTGCTCGAAAAGTCGTTCTCTCTGATGCTGAAGGTGCCGCGTTTTATCGACTTCGACAACAAGCGGTCTCACTTCAGATCAAAAATAAAGCACCAGCATGACCATCATCATAGTCCATTGAGAATTTCAGTCAGAAGGGCTTACATTCTCGAAGATTCATATAACCAGCTGCGCATGCGTTCCACCCAAGATCTAAAGGGGAGGTTGACTGTTCATTTCCAGGGAGAGGAAGGAATTGATGCTGGTGGACTTACAAGGGAATGGTATCAGTTGTTATCAAGGGTTATTTTTGACAAGGGGGCACTACTTTTTACAACAGTTGGTAATGAGTCAACATTTCAGCCGAATCCCAACTCTGTTTACCAGACAGAACATCTTTCATACTTCAAGTTTGTAGGCCGAGTGGTGTGTTTCTTTCTCTGTTGCAACTATCGTAACTGGGTCTCTTGTATCTATTTGATTGCTAATTGCTAAGTCATCTCATGATGATGGGCTTTATAATAATATTCTTTCATTGGGTGCAGGTTGGGAAAGCTCTGTTCGACGGGCAGCTTCTTGATGTTCACTTTACTCGATCATTCTATAAGCATATCTTAGGGGTCAAAGTGACCTATCATGACATTGAGGCTATAGATCCTGATTACTTCAAAAATTTGAAATGGATGCTTGAGGTACGCAATAAGTCTTATGCTTACTACCCGCAAGCTTTTCTTGTGTTCCTAATTTTTTTGACGGAATACTTAATTTATCTAATAATTATCTCATGCTGATTTGATTTTTTAACTATTTCTTCTTTTCTGTAGAATGACATTAGTGATGTGCTAGACCTAACTTTCAGCATGGACGCCGACGAGGAGAAGCTGATATTATATGAGAGGGCTGAGGTAATGCCAATTACCAATTGCATTAGATGTTTTGTTGGTCAATGATTTTGCTCAAAATATATTGGTAATGATGTCATAAACACACAACGATGGTGAAATGCAGGTCACTGATTATGAACTGATTCCTGGTGGCCGAAATATTCGTGTGACCGAGGAGAACAAGCATGAATATGTGGATCTTGTTGCTGAGCATCGGTTGACAACTGCTATTCGTCCCCAGATTAATGCATTTTTGGAAGGTTTTAATGAGTTGATCTCACGGGAGTTGATATCTATTTTCAATGACAAGGAGCTGGAGTTGTTGATTAGCGGGCTTCCAGACATCGACTGTGAGTTCATCTTTTCTTCTTTATGCATGTTTAGGGTTTCAGTTGTTTTTGTTAAAGACTTGTTATACTGATTCCACTTCAAAAAAATATCAGTGGATGACATGAGAGCGAATACCGAGTATTCTGGCTACAGCTCTGCTTCACCCATTATCCAATGGTTTTGGGAGGTGGCTCAAGGTTTTAGCAAGGAGGATAAAGCTCGTCTCTTGCAGTTTGTGACTGGCACCTCAAAGGTACTGGTTGCTTTATAATCTCTATGCATCCTAGGATTTTGTTATAACACAAATCTTTTATGATAAATAAAGGTTTATTGCTCTGTGCAACCACCAGCACACACACACACACACACACATCTTGTGTAGTTTAGGTTCTGATATGCATTATTTACAACCTTGTGAAGGTACCTTTGGAAGGTTTTAGCGCACTCCAGGGAATTTCAGGCTCGCAGAGGTTTCAGATTCACAAGGCCTTTGGCAGCCATGATCACCTGCCTTCTGCTCATACATGGTACTCCAACCAGCTGTTTCACTTTGTTTCTTCATCTTCATTTTTCTCAATTTTCTCAATTTTCCCTAGTTTCCTTTTTCCTTTCTTGTCTTATTCGTTTTCAAGGATGAAATTAAACCAGATTCTATTGTTTCTTTACTGAATGCAGTTTCAACCAGTTGGACCTACCTGAGTATCCCTCTAAACAGCATTTAGAGGAGAGACTGCTGCTGGCTATTCATGAAGCCAATGAAGGATTTGGTTTTGGTTGATACCCCAGGAGGTTCAGGGTTAGGAGAACAAATGGTAGGGACCCTGAAGATAGGGCACATTCGTGTAGATAATAGTGTTGTTAAAAAAGGAAGCTGGAGAAAATTGTGAAATGAGAGAGAGAGAGAGAGAGCCAGTGTTGGATAGATAAAAATATTTTAATGTTTATTTTACTGTACAGAAATTTTATTTTACTTTTGGAAGAATTACAATATTGATGCTAATGGTGAAAATTGTTGAGGCAGTTTTTGTAATTTGCCTATGCAACTACTCCATGGCCTTCTGTTCTTTTTCACCTTGTGTTTCTAAACTTTCTATATGGTAGTTAAGTTTGAAGGTAGTGGTGTCAGTGCTATCAAGGAACGAGTCTGCTCCACGGTTTAGTTGCTTTCGACCGTGAAAATTAATAGAAACACTGTATATGATGGACAAATGCAATCAATTAACTTGTTTAACTAACTGACTACCTGTTCACGTAACTTTAAAAGTGAAAATTAAAAACAAAAAAATCAAAACCACTTTGGGTGTTTGGGGTATCATTTTTTTTTTGGGGGTAGACGGGTGGGCATCTTTGTGCATGCAATTCAATCGTGTTCTCATCATTTGTGCATCTCTCTCTATCTATGAATAGTACGTACTGCTATCTCATTGTAACCTAGATCCACTATGCCTCATTGTAACCTAGATCCACTATCCACTATGCTCGCTATCACTCTCTGGATAACAAACAAAACAATTGGGATGAATCAATGACTAGGGTTTAGGGCTATTGTTGGTTTGTGGGACCAACCTGTATGAGACATATATATCTAGCAACTGTATTGTCCTGCATTGTCTATATGCACCCTATGGATCTGTTAGTTTTTAGATTGTGTTGGTAATTTGTTTTCATTAGAGTTGGTCAGTGATCATTTATAAGCATTGGTTTTAATGAACAAAGGAAAGAATTTTAATAGATTTTTATCATATAAATGAAGTTTGTGTAGTAGTTGGTTTAATGAGAATTGTACACGTGTCAGACAAAAATTTAAATTTTGTTTTTGCTTAGATTAAAAACTTTCAAAAGGGACTTATCATGAGAAGGAATAGACAAGGCAGGGTTTTGCTGTTGTGGTTGCAGACTCTGCAATGCTGGTTCTTATGCCTCCTCTCGCTGAGCAGTGCCTACTTTCTTACTAGCCCTAAGTAAAGTACTGCCACTACTACACTAGTACTTTGTATCATCAGGAGTAGGAGTTAGAGTAGGAGTAATATTGTAGTACGTACTATCCCTATCAATGGTGTTTTATGGTATGCATTTTACTTATGTTTGTTCAAACACCAACATACTTTCAATAATTTGAATTTTCATATTGCCCATTAAGGAGGAACATTATCTAAGCTTACCTTTTAACTAAGAACGATTTTATGGGGATCATGGGTTTTTTTGAGGGGACCATGATTTTATTAGGCCAACTTCCCTATACTTATAAGGGGTGTCCTAAAGATAGAAAAAATAAAATTTACCCTTTACTCTAACTTAAATTAAAACTAACCTATATATATATATATCTAAATGAATCATTAATGAAAATCAAAAACAAAAACACCGGAAATTTTTAGGTTTTTGGAAAAAAAAAAACTCTTCTCTTCTTCTTCTCTCTTTCCTTGAAGTTCCTTGTTCAATTGAAAAAGCCATCACTTTTAATTGGTTTTTGATCGAGAAAATTGAGCAGAAATCATCAAAATATGGCTTAAATGGAAGTTAGAGTGGCATGTTCGGTTAGGAATTGTTTAAAAAAAAACCTAGTTCGCTAACCGAACAATCTGAAACCAAGAACACGAAGAACACTTCGGTTATCACGAATTAATTTTTTCGTAACCGAACTCCGCAAAAAAATAATTTTAACCGAACTCCTCTTTGAAAACCAATATATTGTGTTCGATTGGTTCGGTTAATTAGAAATTTTTTCCTTTAACCGAACACTTGTATTAGAACAACAAATCTTTGAGTTAATGAGGTTAAGTAAAAAAATGCTAACAGAATAACTACGAAAATCAATATGTTGAGTTCGGTTGGTTCGCAAAAAAAAAAAAAATCTAACCAAACTCTACTATGCAAACACATATGTTGAGTTCGGTTTATTTGAGATTTTTTTCTCCTAACCGAACTTCACTCTGATATTGAGTTCGGTTTAGTCGAAAATTGATGTTGGAAACCGAACGTTACTCTGTATACTCTAGAATAAAAGTTCGGTTACCTGTCCTGAAACCTGTTAGCCGAACTCATCAAAACCTCCATTAAAAGCGAGTTCGGCTACCTGCGTCTTAGGAAAAAGTAGCCGAAACTACACTTTCAAATAAGTTCGGCTACCTGTTCTTCAGATCTTGTAGCCGAACTTGTTTGACTTAACCCAATTCAAGCTATAAAATTTCTTATTTTTCAGAAATTTTTTGGCCAATTCAAGCAACAAAAAACTAAATTTGAAGTATGCTTGGGTGGTTTGAAGGTTCGGATTCAAAAGATAAAAAAATAATTGAGTTTTTTCAACTTTTATAATCTCCTTCTTCTTCCATTTCAATAGCTTAATTTTAAGAAAAATAATATTGATTTTATCTTACACTAATCACTAATTAACCAAATTTAATTACACTAACTAATCATTACACAAACTTAATTAGGAAGGGTAATTTTGGTATTAACATGAATATTTGGATAAGGGGTGTCTTCACTTTACTTCTAAATGTCTTACTAAAAATAGAACCATGGTCCCCCAAAAAAACCATGGTCCCCAAAAAATCGTTCTTAACTAAACATGAAGAAAAACCCTGCTTGTTCGATCTTATAAACAATTAGCATCCCACTATTAGATATAAACAAGCCCTAATATAATGTGTTCATGATTTGGGAGTTGGGACTATTGTCCGATTAGTTATCTGTTGGCACTAATCAAACGTATAATAATACGAAAAAGATGTACAGACCGTGAAAAAAACCGTAAAAAAATAACCGTTCAACAAAGCTCTCTCAAAAGCCTACCACCTGCTGTCCTCCGCGGGGTCCACAAAAAAAAACAACAATTGTGAGACAAAATCTAAATATGGTTTTGGTGTGGTTTGCATACAGTGTGTGTGCAGAATCACCCATAATAATAATAATAATTATACCTCGTTAGGATCATACTCTTTTCTTTTTTCAATGAAAAAGAATAAATATACAGAGAAAAAAATAAGAAAAATATTAACCCCCACCACACAGAAAAGAAAAGAAAAGCTGGATTAGGAAATTCACAATGTCCTCCCAATGAAAAAAGATTTGAGTAGTAGAGTACCCAGTAAAGATATCCTCCTGCAAACACCACAAGTATATAGCTTGCTTAACAGCTATCAGCAGATCCTTTTGATTCCAGGTCTTACCTCCATGCACCCTCACATTTCTTTCTTTCCACAGCTCCCATATAGTAGCACCGAATGAATAGTTTCTTACTGTTGAAATTTGAGATTCTCCAACCTGTCAGGTGAGTAAGAAGACATTCTGACATAACCCATTTTAAATGCCATGCTGAGAAAAGAAATCCCACAGATCCTCGCCCATTCGCAATTCAAGAACAAGTGATCACTTGTTTGCACTTCTTTCTTGTTACACAACAAACATAACTTTGAACTCAAATCGAATATATTTTTCCCGTCCCGGGAAAAGTTTTTTTTCTTTCATTTTACCTAAAAATATGCTAAATTACAAAAGTGAAAGACTCGTGGGATAGAGGTAGTATATAAGAATAATTTTGAATCCTATATCCAATAAGAGTAGTTTCATTTGTTTTGTTTTGGTTTGGTAGTGATTATCGAAGGCAGTGACTAAATACAACCCTCTTAAAATTAAATACAACCCTTAAATAAATACTAAACTCTCCTTTACCATCTACTCTTTTTCACTATGTTCTAATCTTGCCTTAGCTTTTGATAATCCGAATTCTGATTCTTCGGTAGACTTATTTAATTCAACCACTAAAACTAATTTCAAATTAATCTCGACTGATGTTTCAATTAAGGGATGCAATTAGGTTATTTTGTTACAATAGAAGATCATTGCCTTATATTTTTTTGCTAAAGATTTAAAGTCTAAATTATTATTTATTTTTTTGCTAAGAAAAAGAATATCATTAAACTAAAGAACATACTGGTTATTGTGACAGGAAGGTTGGAATGGAACCCAACCATTCACCCGTACTCTCAAGTTGTTACAGAGCTTAACTGCGATATCAACCATCAAATTTAAATTTATTCTTAAAATTTCTACTCTAGAAAAGGAAAAGATGTTCAAAATCATAGTACAATCCTCCAAAATTGAGTCATTGTACCAGAACAATTGGTTATTATTATAATTAAAAGAATCTACTACTAATTTCGCGTCGCTGATGAAGTAGACCTTGCTATTGTTTCTTTCTTTCGCCCAAATACCCGACTTCCAAAGAAGCCCAAGCATTCAGCTTCTTCAGCATTCCTCGCTACCCCTGGAATGACTTTGTAGCCGATATAATTACATGCAATTTCATTCATAATCAAACCAATTCCCGACTTATTAGTATTACTGTCAAACGAGGCATCACTGTAAACAATAAAACAATCCTCTGACAACGAAGATATTACAGAATTTAAATAATTTCCCACTGATGAAAGGATCACATGAGTATTTATATCAGGTTTCGATCAAAGAAAAGAATCAGTATCATTCACTAGCTTAAGAGCTAACCTCGCAGCAGTGTTGTGATTTTAGATTCATGCCCTGAAAAATGAAGGATATCTATCCTTCCATATACTCCAGGCAATAGAGAAAACCGCTACTGCCTTGTCCTTTAGGACATTAGAAATTAACCACTTCCCAACCCATTCTTTCAAGTTCAAAGTAAAATACCTAATTTGTGTGACTAGGTTATAATAGAGTTAAAGACCAAACTACCCGAGCAAAAGGACAGTGAAGAATAAAGTGTTCACTGATTCTCTCTTTTCTGCAATCCTCTTAAACTGAAGAAATCGAAGCTCGAGAATGCATGCATAAATAGAAGCTTTAGAAACTTCACCTGGGTTTCAGGACTCACAGTTCCACACATAGTGCAATTCACATCATGACTGAAGTTAAATCTACAAATAACAGTTTTTGCGGGCAAAATGTTCTCATAACATTTCCAAATGAAAATCTGAACTTTGGGAAGCATAGGGAGCTTCCAAAGAGATTTATAGATGTGATTAGCATTTTTCGGATTACGCATATGCTCAAATTGGCTAGACACGACTTTATAGGCAGTCTTGACAATAAATTGGCCATTGGCCATTTTCTAAAAATGGCCAAATAAGTCTGTCATGTCCCGAAAGGGGGATTCTAGTTCCCTGAATGTGTTGAGCATTCTGAGGAGTAAAATAGTAATTCACTAAATCAAGATTTCAGCTATTAGTATCCTTACCAATCAAATCAGATGCTAAGAGATTAGGATTTGGGTAGGCAACACATAAAGGCTGGACACAATTAGGTATCCAGTTGTTTCTAAAAGCCAAAATGATACTGCCATCCCTCAATTTCCAAACAACATGATGCAAAATAAAATCCAAACCTCTACAAATGTTTCTCCATGCCCAAAAGCAGTCTCTACTTATTGTGTAATGGAGCTGAGTGCAATTATTAAAATATTTACATTTCAAAATCCTAAACTGTAGTTCATTCTGATAGTAATTAAATTCTAGGCAGTTTTTGCAAGTAAAGCTAGACTGGAAAGGATCCGCTCATTCAATTTTTTTTTGTCTTCCCCTAAATCTCTCCTTGCTATATAAATTTTCTCTTCTTTCTCACTCTAGCAACTGAAACATCCAAGGATCTACACATAATCTAGATATCTAAAACTTTCAAATGCATATAGTCAAATGATAATCGTTTTCGAGTTGAAACTTGGAAGTTTTAGAAGACCACCTCTAGTTTTCAGAATGATATCATTTTAAATTTCAAGATGCTAGATTACGCAGTTTATTTTAAATTCTAGTTCTTCTTTCTTGTATAAATCTCCATCTTCTTCATTTAAAATCTACCCTAAATAAAGTCAATTCTCTCCGAACTCTAACTAAAGTAAGGGAAAGGTTTCAATATCGAGTTAAACATTTGAATCTCATTTATCTACGAGAGATTTGATTGAGCTTGATGCTTGGATAATAAGTTCTTTATGGTGGGTGTGGATGCAAAATTTTATAGGTGAAATTAGAGGATTTGGTGGAATTACGTTTCCCTCGGTATATTTGGTTGCCCAAATCCCTCGGAATCATGTTTCCTACGGAAATCACTTTTCCAGCAAATTCTCCTTATGGAACACCCCCCCCCCCCCTAAGATTTTCCGGTCCACTTATCAAGGGATTCATGGGCCACTTTTAATTCTATAAATATATACAACTTTAAGATTATGAATGCTAGGTATTTTATTTGAGTTACCAAACACACGAGGGATTACATGAATCTCGAGATTTCTAACCCCATGGGATTATAAATTCCTTGAAACTGTGAATTTTTACAACCCAACCCACCATTAACAAATTAAATGATGATGGTGATGCAATTTGATCCGATGGCTTAAGATTTAATTGAGTGGTTTTGGTTATTAAGGTCTTGTTTACCCACGATTAATAGAGTTAATTATATTCTATGGGGGTTGTATTTAAATTCAGTATGGGCTGTATTTAGTCACTCCATTACCGAATTAGTAGAAATTAATGTACATATATACAATTCAACATGAAATAAAAATAATATTTTTTTCACGGGAACACAATCTAAGGGCTCATAACAAGATTTAATTAGTTTGGCTTTTGGCGGGACTAAATTTGGTTTATGACTCGATCGAGCTTTTTTTTTTGAAAATAACCAAGATATATTCTTGAAAGAAATACTAATCTGATTCGGACCCATTTGGCACTAACTCGGGTTGAGTTGTCCGTTGTCCGAATATGTGTGATTAGCCATTTCTTGGAAAGATACACAAGTAGCATTCATATTACATACTTCATAAGCTTTGACAGGTATCTAAAGCTATTGTTGGAAATAAAAAGATGGTGTTTCGGCGAAAAAAAGTAGATTGTTGTGTAGATTTTCTTCCTTCCTTAGCTAGCATATCTGCCACTTTGTTAGCTTTGCGATCTACATATTGAAAGCCTCCAAAACCGGATAGAGTTTGAGCTATCTTCTTAACTTCATTTAGGATTGCCTTACATTGCCACTTGATTGAGTTTGGTTTGCCTTGCAAATATTTGATGGTGTTCTGGTTGTCACCTTCAATGGCCAAATTAGTCAGATTGTTTGTAGCGGCCCATGTTGTTGTTCGTAGCGAGCTACTGACTTTCAGCTTCTTCTCAGTGATTCGACCGCAAATTCCCATTCTTTTGCACCTTTGAAAGTTCTGTCCAATTGCGCAAGACAAAACCAAAACTGCATTAGTGTTTGCGAGATAACCATGAGGCATCACGGTTTAATTTATAGAAATTAGTAGCAGGGGAAAGTCCAATGATTTGAACATAAGTTTTAGTGATGCTCTGTGAAAGATTTTTGTAAACATTTTTGTAAACTCGATCGAGCTTGGAGGCATGAAAAGGTACACATTTTTGTAAACATGGCCAACAATTATTAAACTCATGATAGCAAAATGGTTTGACACATAAAATAATGTAAAAGATTGCTCGTTTTCGACCACGCTACAATTGTTTTTCGTTTGATGGAACTTTTGCATACGGAAATCACGTATTAAACATCTCATATAAGAATGGAACTTTTGCTTACGGAAATCACGTATTATCAAAGGCATCAAAGGAAGATCGGTCTCATATATATTCAACACAACTCGATTATATTTAGGTTTTGTTGTAAATCTTCATTCCAATAGGGCAATGATACGACTTGTATTTTATTTTCTCAATTTGTTCATCTATATATTCCCTCACAAGGTGTGAACGGAAACAGTAGAGGTCTTATAACTATGTGGGACAATCTCAATTTGGAGTTGCTAGATAAAAGATGGGTTTTAACTCCATCTCACTTTTTTTTCGATTCAAAAGTAAGGATTTTAAGTTTGTTCTGACGAATGCTTATTCTCTTCGTGAGTATAACTTGAGAGATACATTCTGGAATGATCTTTCTGATATTAGAAACTGGTCTTCAAGCTTGGTGTTCGGTGGGGATTTAAATGCTATCGAAGTGATGTTGAGAGGGACAAACCAGGGGGAGATATAAGGAATATGAACTTTTGAATGATTTCATTGTTGAGCAGATGATTTGACTTACCATTGCATGGTGGTTCTTTTACTTAGAGCAATAAACAATATAATCCTCTTTTTTGCAGATTATATACAATTATGGCATGTACTTCATTTTGTCGAAGTTTTGTCTTTTGAAGTATCCATCTATCTCACTATACCAAGCTCTTGGTGCTTGCTTGAGGCCATATAATGCTTTCTTCAACTTGTATATCTTATCTTCTTCTCCTTTAATTACAAAACCTTGTGGTTGTTCTACATAGACCTATTCTTAGAGTTCTTCGTTCAAAAACGTCGATTTAACATCAAGTTGATATAGTAACCAACCTATTTGGGTAGCCGTAGCAATCACGACTCTAATGGTGTCAATACGAGAAACCAGTGGAAAAGTCTCATTGTAGTCGATGCCGGGTTGTTGTGAGTATCCCTTTGCCACCAACCTTGCTTTATTCCTTTGAACCGATCCATACCTATTGTACTTCACCTTGTAGATACACTTCACACCAATAAATTTTTTGTCACTTGGACTTGCTACTTTCTCCGATGTATCGTTCTCATTAATAACATCAATCTCTTCTTCAATGAATTTTATCCACACGGGTTGTTTTGGTGTTTCTTCAAAAATTTCCGGCTCAACCGTACAATAGTTACATCTTTCATATGCTTCACTCAACCTATGCATCTTCTTTGGTGCCAATGATGGTGATGTTGATGCACTCGTACTTGGAGACTCACTTGGAGATGCTCTAAACCTTTGAAAAAACGAGGGTACCCAAATATACCCGAATCTAAAACTTTTCCACCTATAAGTCCTTTCTATGAAAAGTGATTGTCTATGGACTGAGTCGAGACCATACAACTAATCGGTTCACACTTCGTGTGATCATCTATGGATACAAGATCGAGACAATACAACAACGAAGTATGTTTACTTGATAAGAGGTTCGGGATTAACCAAACACAATATGATTACTATCAAGTAAATAGGAATTAACATTTGTATATTTTACTTCTAATTATAATAAAAACAATTATAATTGCGAAAATAGGAAAGTAAAAGACACACCAAGAGTTTGTTAACGAGGAAACCGCAAATGCAGAAAAACCACGGGACCTTGTCCAGAATTGAATACTCTCAGGATTAAGCCGCTATACAAAATCAAACCAACCTCGTATAGTTGAGACCAAACAACTAAACCTATAGTTCACCTAGTTCCGTCTGTATTCCCATGCCTCCAACTTATAAATAAGTCACGTACTTGGAACAATTCCTTTGGTTCATATTCCAAACAGTAAAGGAACAACAAATCTGTTTGGTAGCAACTCTTTTCAACCAAGTGATGTGAGTTCGACAAAAGGCTCTTCCGTTTATCTCAATAAACTCCTTTGTCAGGTCCTTATATCTATCTACTAACAATTACCGAAGTAATCGTCTAGATTTTGCAATCAATACTTTTAATTACAAAGAAACGTAGTGATTCCGATCTACTAAACTAATCATTCCAATCTACCACAAGGATAAACTGATTATAATTGGATCCTCTTTAACCGAAACAAGTATTGTGCACACCAAAGATTATGAACCCAAATCAGAAATCTTCAAAGTCTTCTTTGTCTTCAAATCTTCTTAGCTCTTCAATAAACACCTGCACACAATCAACTTGAATCTCTTGTGATCAATCACGCACGTAACGGGAGTCTCATTAACAATGGATTATCACAAGACATCTTTAGATCTACAAACAGTCTAAAGATCCCCGTCAAAACTTCGATCTAGTTTGAGTGAATCTTATATCAGAAGAGAAGATTCTCAAGCATAAACAAACTAGGTGCAATCAAAGTTCAACAACCGTTAGTCAATCAAATCAATCGAAAAATAATAATAAACCACAATTATCTATTTTCCCACCAACAGTACTAATAGAGATTCTCAATCCCAAAGAAGTCTTTAAACTGAGCGGCAGTAAGAGATTTCGCCTAATTAAGTTCCTTTCCTCTCTGAATAGGCGGCTCCACCAGTAACAACACAACTAGGTAGTTTTACTGGTCTGAGGATTAGTTTGCTAGAAATGCAAACTTTGGTATTTATAGACCAAGGAAGTTTAGACAGCAAGGAATTTCCAAAATCGAAAATATTCTCAAGATATGCAATGTATTCCAAATTCGGTTTCCATAATTCCTGGAAATGCTTTGTCCAAACATTGACCGAAAATCTCTTAGAAAATCTCCAATTAGTAAATGCACATTACCAATTTTCATTTTCCAAAAATAAAATTAAAAATCTTAGTTAAAAGATTCTCAACTTATTTTTCGATCCGGGAATTTTCCTTTAGCTATTAAGGAATATCTTTGAACAATAAAAGATAAGCGTTACTGCACATGTTCAAAGTATGTCGACATCTTTACTTTGTAAGTCCTCTTTCATACTTACAATCTTGAAACCGATTTGCCACACTTCCAAACGAGTTTAGAATTTGTTCATCTGACTTTCAAGAACTATGTGATTGATTAAGAACACTCAATCACAAATGATGGGTTTCACGGTTCTACCAAAACAAGTTTCGGTTCTACCTCCATGTGAGTATTGTGCATAATCACACTAGTTTTCCAAAAATTCGGTTGACTAGGTACTAGGATTGGTTCCCCACATACTTATGGTAACTACTTGTATTTGCTGCAGATGTCCATAGGATCGGTTCCCCTTTCACTAAAAACTTGTTGCACATGTTCATAGGATCGGGTCCCCCATCTACAAAAAACGTGTTGCACCTCTTACAAGGATCGATTCCCCTCTTGTGATCGGTTGCACCTCTTCATAGGATCGGTTCCCCTTTGCCTAGAGTTGGTCATACCAATAACACTAAATCGATCATACCATCTCGGGTGATTAATTAAGATCGGTTTCACTAATAAAAGTCATACCAATACAAAATCCAAGCCTTGTGAATAGTTTTACCAAGAACATAAACAAGTCATGAGCGGTTATACTAATCACACATATTGGTAGTTCAAAAGATATGCAATGAATAACACTATCAATAAGCCTAGCGATTTCCCTTTCAATTCACGAAACAAGTTCATGAATTTACTTCCTTTAAACTAATGTAAAACATTATTTCCTAGGATAAAATCTTCACCTCATACCCATACATAATCACAATATCATTCAAACGATTATGTCGATGTCTTATATACGAAGTTCAAAAGATAAGCGTTATACTTCGTATTGTATTCCTTAATACTACGTCTAACTAGAGTGTAATCATTCATGCTTCGCAGTTATGTTTTCAATATGCACGACTTGAAAGATACGTTAGGGAATAAAACAGTTCAAGTCAAATATCACTAACCTCAAGTGGAAGGATGATGTTGTCGTTGTAGGTCCTTACTTCTTCACTTCTTCAAGTCTTCGCAATACTTGTAATGTCTCATATCCTAATACTTTCAATCTAACCTATACGAAGTTGACTCTAGTACATAATCAAGAGACTCTTTAAATGAGTGTTGGTATACTAAAATATGACAACCAAACTTGACATACCAACGCTTGGTGGGTTCAACCGAGCTATGCTCTAACAACCTTGCTGAATTTTCTTCACCTTCTTTATCTTCATTTGTTGTTGAAATTTCTTGGTCATCATCAGCTATAACGGTTCTCTTCTCAATTTTACCTTCTTCCCAATTCCATGAAGCACCTTCATCAAACAACACATCATGACTTGTGTTCACTTTGTTGTTCTTCAAGATAAACAACCTATTACCTTTTGATTGGAGGCTATCACTTGATGCATCAAGTTTTGTTTACTTCACCTTTGGAATTTTAGAATAACACACACTACCAAAAACTTAGAGATGCCTTACAGATAGTTTTCTTCCGCTCCATGCTTCAAAAGGAGTTTCATCCCATATGGCTTTTTTTGAACATGTATTCATCAAGCAGACACTGGTATTAATGGCTTCTGCCCAAAACTCCTTGGGCATACGCTTCTCATGAAGCATGGACTTCGTCATCTCCATCACGGTTTGGTTCTTTCTTTCGGAAACACCATTTTGTTGATGCGTATAAACCCACGGTTAGTTGCCTTTCCAAGCCTCAATCTTCACAAAATTTATCAAACTCTTTGTTGTTGTATTGTTTGCCTCTATCACTTCTCAAAACTTTGATGTAGTGACCACTTGTGCCAATTCCACAATATATAACATATCTCTAATATATTTTTCTCCTTTGATAGTTTGCACGCAAATTGTACCTTTTCCGTTAGCTTTAACCATGTTTCCTTCCCCCATCTTCACTTGATAATTTAGGGATGTATTCATATCCACAAACAAGCCTTTTTCACCGGACATATGAGTAGTACAGCCACTATCTACAAACCATAATTCACTTTTAGAAGTTACCATGGCACTTTGACAAGCATAAAACAAGCTTTGTTTATCTTCTTTCTCTCCGTATCTACCGTCTTGTTGATCATCTTTGTATTCACAACCCTTCTCCAAATGTCCATACTTTTTGCAATGACGACATTGAGTTTTCCTTTGTTCCAACAATTCTTCTCCAATATGACTATTTTTGTTGAAAAAATTGTATTTTGGTGCTTGTGAAGAATCACTCTTTTTGTAGCTGTTGGAGCTTGCTCATCCTTTGTTCCATTTTCAGTTTCTTTTATAGCTTGTTGTTGTTTCACTCTTGTACTCATTTTTCTTCATTGCTGAAATTTTTTGAGTTCAGGTTCATTTTTTTATTGAAATACACTTTCAATTGACTTCCCGGAGTGCCTTGACACCCTTTGTTCATACACCTTCAAAGAATCCCATAATTCTTGTGACTTTAATGTTGAGAAATCCTTTGTCTCCTCCAAAACCCCACAATGGGTTCAACTTTTTCTGACAAGCAAATCAAAATCTTCTCACAAATTCTCATTTCTTCTATCTTCTCACCACACATCTTCATTTGATTAACAATTTCAACAACCCTTGATGAAAACAATTTTATCTTAAGATTTTCAAAATCTCTTTTATAAGAATATAATTTTAATTGCCTTACCTTCTTTTTACCTCCATACTCTTGTTGAAGGATATCCCAAGCTTCTTTAGCCTTGGATGAATGAATCACTCTATATAAAGTATTGTCTCCAACTCTTCCTTGAATGTACATGGAAGCTTTAGCATTATTTTTTCTACTCTCCTTGAGTGAATCCTTTTGGGGTTTTTCTAGATTTGATGTATCTTAAATTTCTTCATAACCATCTTGAACAATCTCCTAGAGATCTTGAGATATGAACAAGGTCTTCATCTTCATGGCCCAAAAATCATAATTTTCTCCATGAAATAGTGGTATTGAAGCCCTGATACCAATTGTTGGATTTTTTGATTAATTGATATGAAGAATTGAAGATAATTAATAATGGTAAGGTCGAAACTCTTAGTCCTTCTGACTCGCTTCTTGATAACTAAATGTTTTCACTTCCTTTATCTCTTTATTACATAGTCAATATAAGACCCAAGACATGAGAACATGTGGAACACACTCTACCATATACTAACTGATCTAACACTACTTTACTTACTTACACTCTTATTACATCATTGAACTTCACATTAACTAATACCGCTCAAAATGAGCAAAGAGTTGATTTGCTTGTTAACCTAAATAATGTTAAGATCGATAGAGTTAAAATGGCTCATCAGAGAGCTAAAGTTAAAGGATTTCAGGAGGGTGATAAAAACACTAAATACTTTCACAGGATTGCTAATGCTAAGAAATAAGAAAACTGCTGGAGATAATAGGTGTGGATGTTTTCAACCAAGAGGCGATAAAGTTGGAGATTCAACAGTTTTGTTCTAAACTCTTTATAGCTACAAGTTCAATTGCCCCTTCTTTTGAGAATATAGAATTCAAAAGAATTGATAATACGCAAAAGTGCTGATTAGAGAGATGTTAATGCAATCTATAAAAATGTGTGGTGCTAACAAAGCGACAGGGAAAAATGGTCATAATTTAGAGTTCTATAAGGCATGCTGGAGTACTTTGAAGACTGATGTTATAGATGCTATCTGTTAGAGCATAGCTCGGTTGAACCCACTAAGCATTGGCATGTCAAGTTTGGTTATCATATTTTAGTGAACCAAAACTCATTTAAAGAGTCGCTTGATTATGTACTAGAGTCAACTTCGTATAGGTTAGCTTGAAAGTATTAGGATATATGAGACATTACAAGTATTACGAAGACTTGAAGAAGTGAAGAAGTAAGGAGCTACAACGACAACATCATCCTTCCACTTGAGGTTAGTGATATTTGACTTGAACTGTTTCATTCCCCAACGTATCTTTCAAGTCGTGCATATTGAAAACATAACTGCGAAGCATGAATGATTACACTCTAGTTAGACGTAGTATTAAGGAATACAATACGAAGTATAACGCTTACCTTTTGAACTTCGTATATAAGACATCGACATAATCGTTTAAATGCTATTGTGATTATGTATGGGTATGAGGTGAAGATTTCATCCAAGGAAACAATGTTTTACATTCGTTTAAAGGAAGTAAATTCATGAACTTGTTTTTTGAATCGAAAGGGAAATCGCTAGGCTTATTGGTATTGTTATTCATTGCATATCTTTTGAACTACCAATATGTGTGATTAGTATAACCGCTTATGACTTGTTTATGTTCTTGATAAAACTATTCACAAGGCCTGACTTTTGTATTGGTATGACTTTTATTAGTGAAACCGATCTTAAGTAATCACCTGAGATGGTATGATCGATTTAGTGTTATTGGTATGACCAACTCTAGGAAAAGGGGAACCGATCCTAGTAAGAGGTGCAACCGATCACAAGAAGGGAATCGATCCTTGTAAGAGGTGCAACACGTTTCTAGATATTGGGAACCGATCCTATGAACATGTGCAACAAGTTTTTAGACATTGGGAACTGATCATATGGACATGTGCAACAAATACAAGTTAGATACCATATATATGTGGGAAACGATCCTCGTACCTAGTCAACCGAATTTCGGAAATCTAGCGTGACTAAATCCAGTACTCACATGGAGGTAGAACCGAAACTTGTTTTGGTAGAACCGTGAAACCCATGATTGGTGATTGAGTGTTCTTAATCAATCACATAGTTCTTGGAAGTCAGATGAACCAATTCTAAACTTGTTTGGAAGTGGGCAAATCGATTCCAAGATAGTAAATATGAAAGATGATTTACTAAGTTAAGATGTCGACATACTTTGAACATGTGCAGTAACGCTTATTTTTTATTGTTCAAAGATATTCCTTAATAGCTAAAGGAAAAAAAAATTCCGGATCGAAAAAATAAGTTGAGAATCTTTTAATTAAGGTTTTTAATTTTATTTTTGGAAAATGAAAATTAGTAATGTGCATTTACTAGTTGGAGATTTTCCAAGAGATTTTCGGTCAATGTTTGGACAAAGCATTTCCAGGAATTATGGAAATCGATTTTGGAATATATTGCATATCTTGAGAATATTTTCGGTTTTGGAAATTCCTCGGTCTATAAATATCTCTAGATGGGGAAAACGATTTGCTGGTTTTTACGAATTGAAGAGTCGACCGTGTGGAGACTCCTTGAACCGAGCGAAATGTTGAACCTCACACAGATGCACTTCAAGAAGGGAGTGCTTTAAGTTCGAGAGATCAATGTGTAAGACTCCGTCCTAAACCAAGAACAATGGCCGTTCCAGAGTCAATTCGGTCACAAGAGAGGATGGGTTGATCTGTAGGAGGGAAGTTGAGAAAATGCGTGAGATCAATGGCGATATGAGATTGTAGATGTGTTGTGAATTCAGCGTAAGAACGCTCTGAATGATTGAATTTCGCTCAATTGAGAGTGATTTCTCTGAGTTCTTGTAGATGAAAGATTGTCTGTATGAACTTTGATGAGAAATTGCTCGTTTTTGCGAATGTTCGAGTGTTCGAATCTTGTTCTTTCAATCAGGATTCAGAGACATTTTATAATGCCGGAGTTGAAAACACATGATCCCATGAAGTGTGACAGTTTGCTGGAATCAGAGAGTGGGGAAGTGGGAAATCGTGTTAAAACCAGTTGCTCATCGTGCGGAGACTTGGTTAATTTTCCACACACTAATTTACTGACTCTTCCAACTGATTGCACGACTTACTCACATTCTCATCGTGGGTGAACACACGTGCCGTAGATCGCCAGACCAAAACCCTAGTTAATATCCACCCATGTGACACGATTGATATCCCGTGATTGTGGAGTCAGTTGCTGACTTTGTGGGACGATGAGTCCATGTATTGTTGAATTGAACATGTTTTGCAAATGTTCTAAAATTCATGAATCAAATATGTCTGCTGAGACGAGGTATTATTATGTTGATTACCTAAGACGAGCAAACTGTGTTGCTGAATTGTCGAATAATATTGATAGTTGAACCAATATTCTTGAATCTGAGCAAATATTGCTAGTCTGAGGAATATTGTTAATTTGATCAAATATTGTTCGTTTGATGAATTGTTGGTAGCAGGACCAAAATAAATATTAATTTAAGATACTGACTGCTGGGTCGAGTAAAATAAATAAAAACGTTGATCATGAAATCAACATAAAATTATCAGAGTATTTGAATCTGCTCAGAATCATGTTTCTACAGAGCTTTGGATTCAAAACCCTAATTTTATCGAAATGATGATTTATTGCAAATCAATCTACAGAGTGAATCAGGGACCGGCTACATGGGATGACGAGTCCACCATGTACGCCCAGATGCTCGATTGAGCAAAATACCAAAGTCTCTTAGAGGACCAGTTGGTGAAATAATGATTAAATTCTGGTTTAATCATTTATTGAAATAATGCTCGTGTGAGCGAAAAATAATAAAAACCTGGTCATGAACTGAGGGACCAACCAATAGGTCATGGGGCCGACTCTTGGTGGCCATGGGACCAATGGATGGTCGTTCAAGCAAACTCTTAATTGTTTGGAAGAAGTTTGAACCTAATATGAGCAATTGAGCAAATTAGGTTAAAATCATTAAAACATGCGGGACCGGCTGTTTGCAGGCCTTAGAGCCACCCTTGGTAGGTCAAGGGGATGTGCTCGTGTCACCATAGTGTCCGTGTCTCAGTCCTGAGAGTTTCAGTATTTTCCGATGCGCATTTGAGCAACATTCTGAGAAAATATGCAGAATCCAGGGTTTTTGCTCAAACTAGGAAAAATACATGAGATGATGAAAAATAATAAATGAAACAGGGAATTGCAAGGTGTGGGACCAGCTAGGGCATGGCTAACAAGCACGGTCCCACACTTTCCGATTTTATGTGATTTTTTGTATTTTCTCCGATTTGAGGAAATTCCATGGCTGAGAGTTTTCTTTGAAATTAGGGAATTTCCATGAGATGAGAGAGATAAAATAATAATAAAATAGGGAATGGTGGAGTGTGGGACCGACAATGGGCACGGTCCCAGAGCACTCTTCCCAATTTTATGTAATTTTCATGATTTTAGGAATTTTTCATAAAATCAGAGAGATTTGTTAAAACCAAGGTATTTTGTTGAAATCAGGGAGTTTTCATGGAATCAGGAAACTAAAACAACAAACAATAATAAAATAATAGGCATGTGGGACCGGCTAGGGCATGGCCACTGGCCGAGCCCACAGAAACCCGGTCCCACGAGTTTTCCTAATTTTATAATATTTTTCATGATTTTAGAGAAAATTCATAAAATTAGGGAATTTTCATGGTTTTAGGGAAAATTCATGAAATCAGGGAATTTTCATAATTTGAGAGAAATAATAAAACAATGGGATGTGAGGTGTGGGACCGGCCATGGCTAGGGCATGGCCGGCCGGCTGGTGCTTGGTCCCGTGACACCTTTCCCTAATTTTAATATTTCTTTGATAAAATCATGAGATTAGAGAATTTCCTTCAAACGAAGGAGATTTGCTCGAACGAGAGAATTTTCACGAGATCAGGGAAAAATAATAAAATATGACAAAATATAAAATTGGGCACGGGACTGGTCACGCATGACCGACCACCACGATGAGCCCAGCCCCCCTGGCGCCTTTGCTAATATTTTATTATTATTATTTTTCCTTTCTATTTTGCATAGGTTCATCGTTCATTCATATTTTTGAAATGCTCGTTTGCGCATTCAAATGCTGGTCTGTGCATTATTTGCTAAGTACACTTGCACCATTTTAGTCAGGGCTTATTCGATGCTCAGATGCCTGTCTCGTTGAATATTTATCACTAACCCGTGGAATTCTGCTGGGAAGAACCACGAATTGAAGTAACGAAATATAACGAAGAAGCGTAGATATTGCTGGATATTCAGGTGATTAGAGATAATTAACTGATGGCTCTATACTAGCAAGGCTTCCTATCTAGGAGCATTAATTATCTGAGGGTTGAGCAATATGAACTTGGTGGAGTGTAATATTCCTCTTGTATAGTCAGGGAAACATGGTTGCATCCTGAAGACGTTATTGCTTTATACTAGTAGACATGCTGTCTTGGAGCCGTCCAATCTTGCGATTCTATACAGTATGAGATGTGTCGTGGTCTCAGCTGGGAGACTACACATCTACATCTTCTCGAGAGACTTTCTCGATCGAGAGGTTTCATGGCATGAGCTTTCACGCTTAGAGACATGAGTCTCAATACTCATCCGATTCTTGGGATCCAGAGTAATTATCGAAATTCGGTATTCATGAGATGTGTCGTGGCCTCACTGGGAGACTACACATCTACATATACTCTGAGAGATAACCTTCTCAATCAGAGATTTATGGCATGAGCTTTCATGCTTTAATGAGAGACATGGGCCTCAATACTCATCCGATTGCCGGATCCGGAGTATAGTTTTACAATTTTACCCTTTGTCGAAAATCCACCATCTATAATATCAAAGTTTGCATTTCGAGCAAACTAATCCTCAGAGCCAGCAAAACTACCTAATTGTGTTGTTACTGGTGGAGCCGCCTATTCAGATAGGAAAGTAACCTAATTAGGCGAAATCTCTTACGATTTCAGTTTAAAGACTTATTTGGGATTGAGAAGCTCTATTAGTACCGTTGGTGGGAAACTAGATAATTGCGGTTTATTATTAGTTTTCGATTGATTTGATTGACTAACGGTTGTTGAACTTTGATTGCACCTAGTTTGTTTATGCTTGAGAATATTCTCTTCTGATATAAGATTCACTCAAACTAGATCGAAGTTTCGACGGGGATCTTTAGACTGTTTGTAGATCTAAAGACGTCTTGTGATAATCCATTGTTAACGAGACTGATTGGGGGCGTGATTGATCACAAGAGATTCAAGTTGATTGTGTGCGGTGTTTATTGAAGATCTAAGAATATTTGAAGATAAAGAAGACTTTGAAGATTTCTGATTTGGGTTCATAATCTTTGGTGTGCACAATACTTGTTTCGGTTAAAGAGGATCCAACTATAATCAGTTTATCCTTGTGGTAGATTGGATTGATTAGTTGACTAGATCGGCATCAATATAATTCTTTGTGATTCAAAGTATTGATTGCAAAATCTAGACAATAACTTTGGTAGTTGTTATTAGATAAATCTAAGGACCTGACAAAGGAGTTTATTGGGATAAACGGAAGAGCCTTTTGTCGAACTCACATCACTTGGTTGAAAAGAGTTGTTATCAAACAGATTTGTTGTTCCTTAACTGTTTGGAATACGAACCAAAGGAATTGTTCCAAGTACGTGACTTATTACAAGTTGGAGGCGTGGGAATACAGACGGAACTAGGTGAACTATAGGTTGAGTTGCGTGGTCTCAACTATACGAAGTTGGTTTGATTTTATATAGCGGCTTAATCCTGAGAGTATTCAATTCTGGACAAGGTCCCGGGGTTTTTCTGCATTTGCGGTTTCCTCGTTAACAAAATCTTGATGTGTCTTTTACTTTTCTATTTCCGCAATTATAATTGTTTTTATTATAATTAGAAGTAAATTACACAAACGTTAATTCCTATTTACTTGATAGTAATCCTATTGTATTTGGTTAAGTCCGAACCTTTATCAAGTAAACATACTTCGTTGTTGTATTGTCTCGATCTCGTATCCATAGACGATCACACGAAGTGTGAACCGATTAGTTGTATTGTCTCGACCCAGTCCATAGACAATCACTTTCAGAGAAAGGACTTAGAGGTGGAAAAGTTTTAGATTGAGGTATATTTGGGTACCCTCGTTTCACTATCAATGAATTCGTTTGCAAAGGGAAGCTTTATTATAGGTTAAATATATCTTTTGTAAAGCTAATTCCTAAGATGGAGGATTCAACCTCCCCAAAGAACTTTAGACCTTTGAGTCATATCAACAGTTTTTATAACATTGTTTCTGAGTTACTTGCTGAGAGACTGAAATTTGTGATATTAACTTTCTCTATTTTCTATTTTGAGAAAAATGGCTTTATAGAAAAGTAGATTTCTTGGATTCACTGGTGTTTTAGAGTTGCCCAATTCTCCATTTTGGTTAATGGTGAGGCTACTTCTAGAATAAAGCCATCAAAAGGTATCAGATAAGGTGATCCCTTGTCATCTTTTCTTTTTCTTTTGATGGTGGAAGTTCTTTCTATCTTGATTAATGAAGCAGTGGCAAAAGAGAGATTAAGTGGATTTCAAGTAGCTGAGGTAGTACTTCTGTTTCCCACTTACAATTTGTTGATGACACAATTATCTTTATAAATGCTTATAAAGTAGAGGTAAGGAGGTTACTTATTATTATGTTGCTTTTCGAAGTGCTAACTGCCTTTAAATTGAACTTGGAAAAGAGTTATGTGACTAGTATAGGAGCTGATGAGTTTGCGCAGAAGTTGGCTTTGGAGTTGGGTTGTAATATTGATTCTCTTCCTATTACTTATTTAGGGATGCCTATTGGTGATACTAAGAGAAATGTGGTCATTTGGGAGGTGGTTATTCAAATAATGTAGAAGAAACTTGCTCCTTGGAAGAGAAAATTCCTTAATAAGGCCGGTAGAGTAACTTTGATCAAGAAGAGTTCATTGGAAAGCATAACAATTTATTCTTATCTCTTTACTATATATGCATGTTTTTGTGGAGAAGACGCTTAACACAATAATGAGGAAGTTTTTGTGGGGTGAAGATGAGAATAACAAGAAAATTAGTTGGGTGTCATGGAAGAAAGTGTGTAGACCAAAGAGTAAAGTAGGCTTGGGTATTAGAAACATCAGATTGGTTAACAGGTCAGTGTTGGCTAAATGACATGATAGGGTTTGCAAAGAAAACACAACATGGTGGAGGAAGATTATTTGTGAAAAAACTAAAGCTAATATGGAGTATTTGATTCCTTTACAGGTGAATGAGACTGTGGGTAGGGATATGTGGTATAGAAATCTTAAAAGAAAAGAATGATTTTTATGAATCTGTCACTTTACAGGTTAAGAATGGGAGAATCATAAAATTCTGGCATGATTGGTGGATGGGAAAGTTTTCATTCAAAGAGAAATATCCTAGACTGTATAGAATAAGAAGACAGAAGAATGTTGTTATAGTTGATATGATGAACCCTCATTGGATTTTTTTTTTTATCTACAAGAGAGTTTTACCAAACTGAGAGAATAACTTATTGGAAATTAAGTATGAGATAAGGAATGTAGCTTTAACTCATAATGATGATGATATCATTGAAGGTGAAGGCACAACAAAAGCCTTTTTTCAAGAAAATGTCGGTAGTTAATGAAGATTGGGATTGTCAAAATTCATCGGAGAGCAAGTTTGCTCATACGAAGGTATGGTTCATTATGTGGGCATCTTTGCATTATTCTATACCAACTAGAGATATCTTTGCAACAAAGAGGTGTTGTGATTTCTTCAAACTCTTGTCTGTTTTGTGATGTTTGCGAGACAATGAACCACCTTTTCTTAAATTGCAGTTGGGCTAAACATCTCTGTGATCATTTTATTTATCACCATCGTCAACCACCATCGCCGCCGCCAACCACCACCACCATGTGGAGTCAACTTGTCAGTTGTGTCCATATCAGAGGCAACTAGCTCAAGTTGTCTTGACATAAAGGCAACTAGCACAAAGTTGTCTTTAAAAAGTGAAATCAACTAGCCAAAGTTGTCTCCATATATGGAGGCAACTAGCACAAGTTGTCTCCAAAAAAATAAAAATTATACACAAATAAGTGAACCTAGTGTGAATCGAACACACATCATCGACATATAGTCAACAGCTACCATTGCACCACAAGGTTCGCCACACCATCGTGCTCAATCGACAATTCAAACAACCACCATACAACACCACACCATCCATTTGTGCTACCGCAACTCTACCCGCAAAAGCTTCATGACCACAACCGTCTATGCACACTTGCAACATGAGCCAATAATAGGTGCGTCACTTCCATGCCCCTACTCAAACACCATCAAGCAACACACAAGCAAAGAATAACTTTCTTGTTTCCGCTTTCAATGCCTGGATTCATATTGAGTTCCTTCTCAACTTCCTAGGCATTCATCTACTCTCTTGACTTTAAAGCATGAGCACCAAGAAGCACAACCATCATCATCAACTCAACACAAACCCCTGGGTATTACCATTGCATCACAAATTGGTCACAAAAACTCTTAAGATATATGTATAAGATAATTTCGCGATGAATAAATGGACCTAAAACATAACCAAGTTGCCTACAACCGGAATCAACTAGCTCAAGTTGCCTCCAACTGAATCAACTAGTCAAGTTGCCTCCAAACCGAAAGCAACTTGGTCAAGTTGTCTTCAAAGTTGGAAACAACTATCACAAGTTTTCTCCAAATAGTAGAAGCAACTTGGTCAAGTTGTTTCCAAAGTTGGAAGAAACTTGATGAGGTTGTCCAGTGGTTGCAATTACTTTACCTTTCCGACGCCACACAACCGCGACTTTTCATTGCAACCGAAATATCATTTCCTTGCATACATGTATCTCATTGCATTCAAGAGCTCATAACCATTATCGAGCCAACACAAGAACCATTCTTTCTTCATTTCTCCTTAGTCGGTAAAATGTAACTTCACCGTTCCTTCTCTGCGTACAAACACCAAGTTCAACCAATATCACCAACAAACTCCACCGCAATCCATATCCTCAAATCCATCACTGTTGCTAATACAAACTTCACCAACCATCATCTTGAGTTTAAACCTGTCCTAAACATACATTTATACTACGCTCAATTCCACCAATTCGGTAAAGACAGAAACTCTAAATGCGCTTTAGTTCCTTGTTCACTATAATTGCAATTGCAATGGAACCGATTCTCGCTACACAACTTCAATCTCTCAATTGATGCTTCAATGTACTTCCCGAGATTCATACAACTTCAAACTCTATGTCCATCTCGTAAAACACCGACTCAAGAACACAAGCCCATTACACTTCATCTATTCCCGCCGGTTCAACACCTTAAACTCAATACAGTTCCTGGAGCAGCAAATAACCCTACAAAATCTCCTTATCATCTCTGGAATCGCTCAACTCCCTTGAACTCTGTATGTAATCAAAAACAGATTCAAGACAACGCATTAGCATCAACATCACCTGCATCTTCACTAACCACCGCCACTGAGACTCCCAATTACAAAGACCACCAACAACCACCCATAAAACACAAAGCATCTCTTCATACCACCTGCAATCTAACAGACAACCACTACATAAACCATTTCAAACACCAAACAAGCTTCAACCCAAAACCCTAGATTCAGTTCTTCAATTTCATCTTCTCTGGTTTAACATTCACCAAAATACCATTGTTGAAACTTCCACCACCACCATTACACGACCAAAACATTAACCCACCATTGTTGTTGACCCTATCAATTCAATAATAAATTCATCGAATCGAATCTTCAACTCAAATCCACACTAAATCAATCTCGATTCAAATTATCAAATTAAAAACCAAAATCAAATTAATCTCAACTGGTTTGAAATCAGTAGAGGGAGAATAACTAAATCATAATTAAGTTTCAATGGTTCAAACACTCAAATCATCGAATTCAAAAATTACCTGAAACCGAAATCTCCATCTACTGATTCTTCATAAACGCCTTCTTCTAATCATTAGCAAAGAACTTCATCGATCTTCTCCTTCATTACCGCAAATTGATGGCTGAGCACCTTCATCTCCCCCGATTTCTTCAAAGCCCATCTCCTTCCGATCAAGTAAAGATCAACTCAAACACTAATATCAACAAAACCATCTTCCATTTCATCTCGATTCGATCAACAGAATTTCGGTTCACAATTTCACCCTCTAATCTCTCTTGGATCTGTTGGTGGTGGTGCTAGTTGTGGTGGAGGCGGTCACGATGGTGGTGGAGATGGAGCGATGGAGATGGTGGTGGAGATGGAGCGATGGAGATGCGGTAATTTTCTTAAATCTTTGTTAAAGAAGAAGGAAATGAAATGGAAAGGTTAAAAAGGAATTATGGAAATTGCTTTTTAATAAAAATTTCATTTATGCCATCAGGGGTATTTGAAAAGACTCATAAGGGTGTTTGTGCATGACCCATGGATAGTAGGGGCATAAATAACATTCCCACTTTATTTATTCTCTTCAAGTTGTGTGAGTTTGAGCATAGCTCTCGGTTGAACCCACCAAGCGTTGGTATGTCAAGTTTGGTTGTCATATTTTAGTATCAAAACTCATCTAGAGTCACTTTATTAAATACTAGAGTCAACTTAGTTTAGGTTAGACTAGAAAGTCTAGGAATGTTGAGACATACAAGTATTACTCCAAAGACCTGATGAAGAATGTGAAGAAATAACGACTACAACGACGACATCATCCTTCCTCTTGAGGTTAGTAATATTGACTTGATCTTGTTTCCATTCCTAACATATCTTTCAAGTAGGATTATATTTAAATCGAACATGCGAAGATGTATATAAATAATACTCTAGTGCTTAGACTTGGTCATGACATTATGATCAAAGTGTCAAGGAATTTATTGAACTACTAAGTATAAACGCTTATCTTTGGAACTTCGTAAAGACGACATCGACATAATCTTTCTATAAATTTGTTTGATTATGTGTGCATGATATAGGTATGATTTCACCCTAGGAAACAATATTTTATAACACTTGCTTAAAGGAAGTACATATATGAACTTGTTTCATAATCGAAATAGAAATCATGATTAGTCAAAGTTCTTTATTGAATATCGTTTGAATGACCAATATAAGATGACAAGGTAGAACCTATTTTAACTTGTTGAGATTTATGGTATAACCGGTCATACCGTATAATATAGCTAGTTAGAATCGGTAACAAGTTACATTGGAAATCAAGGTGTAACCTATCACAAGATATATTGGAATGCGAGTTGTAAGATCACAAGTTACTTTGGGATCCAAGGTATAACCGATCAAAAATAAGTCGATGTAATCGGGTCACAAGCTACCTTTGAAGCAAGGTAAAACCGATCACAAGCTACTTCGGAAGAAAGGTAAATCCTGGCCACAATCTACTTTGTGGAGCAAGGTGTAACAGATTCCACCTATATTTGGAATGTGTTATAACCGGTCACAACATATTTTGGAGTGACGGGTATAATCGGTTCCATGAGTAAAACCAAGTTTCCATGATTCATATATTTCTTCATGATGTGTGTGAATTAGGTTTTGGGGTTGCTAATATGAGAAGCTTCTATATGTTGACATTATTTGAACATGTACATAACTCTTATCATTAATTGTTCAAAGATATTCCTTGATACTCAAGGTAATCCAATGTCCGAAAAAGTGAAAAGCATTTAATTATGATTTTCATCATACATGTTTTAATTACCAACAATTAAAGCATATCCTCCGGAAAATATTATTAGTTAATGTGCTAGACTAATATTAAAAGTTTTCAATGAGAGTTTTGAAATATGGTTTGGCATTTAAGTGGAAATAGGAAAACTGAAATTAGGTACTTTAATTATAATATCCTGAGAATATTTTAGGGTTTGGAATTTCCTTGTTGTCCAAACATCATTGGTGTATAAATACTTGAATTTGCATTTCTTGCAAACTATCCTAAGAGCCAGGCAAACTTCATTCTTGTTGTTTACGGTGGAGTAGTCTATCCGGAGAGGAAAGTACCCTAATTAGGAGAAATCTCTTACGATCGCATGTTTAAAGACTTAGTGGGATCTAGAAGCTCTACGAGTACTATTGGTGGGAAACTAGATAATTGCATTGTTATTATAGTTTTCGAATATTGATTTGATTGACTAACAATTGTTGAAACTTTGATTTCACCTAGTTTGTTTATTCTTGAGAACCTTCTCTTATGATATAAGGCTCACTCAAACTAGATCAAAGTATTGACGTGGATCTTTAAAACCATTTTGATCTAAAGACATTTTGTGATAATCCATGGTTAATGAGACTCCGTTACGTGTGTGATTGATCACAAGAGGTTTCAAGTGGTGTTGTGGAGGTTATTGAAGACAAACGAAGATTTGAAGACGATGAAGTTTTTCTTATTAGTTTTCGTATCTTGTGAATTGTGTGCACAAACCTTGATAAATTATCGGGATCTAACTAGATTCATGTTTATCTTTGATAGACTAGATTGATTAGTTACGCAAGATCGAAATCACCTTATAGTTTCTCTTTGAGATCTATATTGATTGATTGCGAACTGAGTTTGATTTTTCGGTAGTCAAAGTTCGGATTGATATAACCAGACAAAGGAGTTTATTAGATTAAACAAGAGCCTTCGTCAACGACTCATAATATCTTATTACCAAGATTGAGTAGAGTGGTTACCAAACATATTTATCCTTTTTGTTTGGAATAGGATCTAAAGGATTGGTGATTCATGTGCGTGACTCTAGAAGTCGAAGGCGCGGGGATACTAAACTAAGTACCTAGGGGTAGTTTACTTGGTCTCAACTGTACGAAGTTGGTACTAGATTTTGTATAGCGGCTTAATTCTGAGAGTATTCAAAACTGGACAAGGTCAGGGGTTTTTCTGCATTTGCGGTTTCATCATTAACAAATCTTCTTGTGCCACCACATTATAATTGTTTTATTATAATTAAAGTAAATTGCACTTATACGTTAAGTGCAACACTTGATATTGATCCTACAAGAGTTTTAGTTATTACGTTAATTGTTTTATTATAATTCAAGTGATCCCTTTGATCGAATTTTATTGGTAAATAAAATTGTCGTTCACTCGGACTTGTGAAGATTGATTTAAGAAAGCACTGAGACTATGGATTCCACCATTGACCAATATTAGTGATTCAATTAATAATCGATAATTATGCAACTCAAACGTTTAATTTGATTTAAAAATATTGCCTAGATAAGTAGATTTTCAAAGATTAGCTATTAATCGAAGCATGGGACATCAAAACTCTAGGCTAAGCATGCTCCATCAATAGATAACATAGCTAATTAATCAAAATCTTATAATTAATTATGGTTGATGCAAATAATCATAAAGAAATTACAATAATTAATTAATAAGAATATACCACTTTATTATTGAACAAGGCTTCATCTGTAATCCCAGCGTATGGTTTTAGTTCTTCGTTATTACAAAGAAAAACTAGAGAGAAAAAGAAAGAAAAATCCTAAATCCTAAGCACGGCTGTGACTTCCCCCGTTATTTTTGTCCGCTTCACTTTATATAGAGAAATCTCTCTAGAATTGATAATCCAAAGATGTCGACACTTTCCCTTTTATATATGGTATTAGGAGATCCGATTGGTTGTGGAAATGAAAGAAATCTCCCACTTAAGGAAACCAAAGCAGGACTTGCCCATATGTTCGTGACCCCATACGTGAGCCATCTCGATAATTAAGTCCATGCATATTCCTCTTTAATTGCTCTTTGTATGTATATAATATCTCCACCAATAGAAATTCGCTAACGTAATCAACATCACATAAATTTACCCAATTAATATGTGCCACATCGTTCTCTCCAACACATTTCTTACTCGCTAACACCATTAGTTATACTAGACAACTTTCCTTGTTTGGTGAAAACGTGGTTCCGACATTAATTCTTAATGGAACAAAAAATTCATGCACCTTTTCTTCCTCCAACTCTCACATTATATCGAGGCTATTTAATTTCCAAACAATTGTTTTGTGACCGCTTAACAGAGCACTTCACCGACCACCATCTTTCAACTCCGGCCGATCGAAGTTCGTTGGTTTTATTAATTTCCGTGTCTAATGCCATGACCCATTTATATATATAACCCATATATTTTCCGCACGAGCCGGATTTAAAGGGTTTTCCTCGAAATCGGGAGACCATTTTATTCATGTACCTATAAAGCATAATAAATACCGAAATTAGTACAAAAAATAGGTACTAACAAAAAAAAATCGAGATCAAAATAAACACATAAATGCGTCTATCAAATACCCCCAAACTTATTATTTGCTAGTCCTCGAGCAAATCAAATCTATAAAATAAAATCCTAACTCACTGTCATAGCATCGTCGATTGCATTTAGCGTATGCAATAAGCCTTTAAACCCCTGGGTGGCCCTAGTGGCCGAGTTATAGTCTCGGGAGGGTTTACTAGAGATATACCCACAAAACCTTTACACTCCAGACCCTAGCTATCTATGCAGAACCTTGGAAGGCACTAAAGAATCTCCTTGGTTGGCATACTTATTGACTACAGGAGGAAGTACCCTGATGCGAAATTCCAATTGTTGTACACGAGTTTGCACTCAAGCATACTAAAATTCATATATAAGTCACGAGCTCTACTCGGATAATACGCACTATGGACATCAATATCCAGGAGTCAACAAATCACATGTATACATTATGAGATGGATATAGAAAAACGTAGATGGTTTTGATGTTAACTAAGGTGAACGGTGTTTCTCATATCTTTCCGAAGGCCACTGCCAAAATGAACCTATCCTAATGGATGGAAGATACTAGTATGACTAATACCAACACAACTGGCATATACAAGGAAACCAAGTGGTCGATAATCCTAACTCCCGTGTCAACACAACTGCATATACAAGGGTTCAGGTGGTCGACTTTATTGAATTTATTAGGTTGGTGCGATGGTCCTGGTCTCAATTTTTTTTCTTTTTTCATTTTTTTTTTTCATTTTTTTTCGGGTATCTCAATCACTCTATTTCACCCTAGCAGTGGTAACAAATTGATTCGTGAGACCCACCTAATCACTTAGAGAAACATGTTTTAAAAGAAAACAAAAATAAAAATAGAAGTGAGAAGGACTCAACGAGATATGGCGAAACTACCATGTTATTTCTAACACTCGAGCTCTGTGCTTTTATGAATAGACTCTTTAGATGTTTCCATCTAATCATATTGGTTCCTAAATTTCTACAACCAAGATGCATCCATCCACTTATATTAGTTAGTGCTAACCTTAATAAGCATAAGTTTCTAGGCTCTGGAGTTTATTTATATTGCAACTAAAAAGTTTCTCCCATACCCCCAAACTTAAATCTAACATTGTCCTCAATGTTATAAAGATGAAATTAAAAACATGAACAAGGAGAAAATGTTACCATTTAAGCAAAAGAGTTAAGGAAAGATATTTCCAGTGTTGCATGAGCATGGGTTACCTCAAAGAAGTGCTAAGTTTTACGTCTTGACTGGACATAAGAAAGGATTAATCACCTCGAATCATATAACAATAGCCGGAACAACTGTGGGTCATCTACATCCAAAGTGTTATCACAAACAAAAGGAAGGCACGCAACAGACCAAGAATAAACATAGCACACCCTTGCCTAGTTTCCTTTTTAAGACAATTACATCTAGTTGTGGTTCAGGTTCAGGTTCAATAAAGGGGTCTAAATAAAATATTTTCACGTGGTCAACAATCCTCATAAGTAAGATCAGAAATATCAGTTCTAAGGTCTCGAAAAATTTTAGAAGCACATAATAATAACATGAATAATTGAGGATCCTCATAGTCAATCATATTTGACTCAAAAGATGACCGCAATGAAAGTGGTGGTCGTTCTTAAGCAAATGTGTCGTTTGTTTTCTAAAATAATTAGGTTTAGTCTCGGGAACTTATAATCGACACATTTTGAACTCATATGTTCCCACATTTGGAAGAAAAATATTTGGTGGAAAACAAAGTCAATCTGGGGTATCATAGCCTGGATAAACTACATCAACCAAAGGATGGGTTTCTAACAATTTGAACTTCTTATGGACATCACTAGGTTTGGAAAATGTGTATGAAGATAATCTTGTAAAATGGTTGAGGCACATATGTCAAGTCCCAATTGAGGGACCTTCTAAGAGTTAAAGCACATGGAGAATGATAATCACCCCAAACTTAGAGTTTTAAGTGGTTCTAGAAAGACTAGTCGCGAACTTCCCTAATTTCAAGGTCATCGATTCTGAAAATGGTCAATTGATTCTTCTAAGTCGTTCATCTCACCATCTCTCGAAGTTCATTTTCTTTGTCTAAGACTAATGTTTCTAAATCGCTAGACTCTAAAATGTATTCATATAATAAACTCGGACTCTAAAAACTATCATTGGCTTCTTTAATCATAAGGAAATACTACATCGTCTAAAACGGAGTATCTCAAGTCAAATCCTCGTCCTTTTGAATAGGTGAATAATTATTAAAATTATTTGGATTTGAACTAGAAACATTATTAAGTTCAATTGGAGTAACAAATTCTGATCACTATGCCTACTTATTTCAAATTCTTAAATCGACTTATCCTCATCATAATCATCATTATAATAACATGAAAATGGTTGAACCTCATCTAAACAAGTAGTGTTACCAATTTTATCCTCGTCATCTTGATTATGCAAATAACTATCCTCATTTTCAAGGGTATTATTGGAAACATTGTATTGGAAATTAAGATTATTTGACAATTATTTAGTGGGGTCATTTGCTTATCGGCTTAAGGGATTCCTCTATAGAAAGTTTTTTCAGTCATAAACTAAGTTATTAAATCTCGGTTATCTTACGTGTCGACTCCTCTAATTTCTGAGGGACTCTTCTAAAGGAGAAATATAAGAATTTTGCTCGTATGGCCAGGGTGCGTGTGGATAGTAATTAGATCATCATGGTATGATCCATAACCTTGAAAAGGTTGATGTTCCCAACACACTATTCACGGTATGGTCATAAAAGAATAATGTCCATTTTGATCGATCGGATAATCATTGATTGGCTATTGTAATACTGGGATTCGACATTCTATTCTGAGGGGTGTGAGTTGTCACACAAAATAAAACCATTTGACAGGAATTCGTGGGTGGATAAAGTCTTACCTGCACTGCACGGGCGATGAACCGTTCAAGTCGACTCATGCCACGCAGGCTCAGATGTCGTTGTACGAACCCAAGGGGCAAGACAAAGATCGTAAGCGTCTGTCCTTCCTATAAACGGTTATATTTAATTTTTTATCCCTTCCTTAGGGTTTTTAAAAATAATGTCAAGTCAAGAAAAAAGTGTCCAAAAATAAAAAGAAAAATTATAACAATGAAACCCTATTTACGGTTTCTAAAAATAAAAAGAAATAAAGTCCAAATAAAATAAATATGTACAAAATCTTCTTCACTCCTTGGACTCCTCTTTTCTTTCCTTCTTTGGCGATGCTTTCCTTTTATAGAACTTTTTCTTTCCTTTGTAGCTTCGCTCAAACGAAAAGAATCAAAAAATACCAAAGGCATAAAAGAGAACAAAAATAATAAAACCTAAACCTAAAACAAATCTAAATACAAGTCCGCGTGCGGCGCCAAAAGTGATCGGTACATATAGTGGTAAATAAAAGTTTTACTCACTCTACTTGTGAAGATTGATTTTAAGATTTAAGATTTAAAGCACTTGATCTATGGATTCCACCATTGACCAATATTAGTGATTCAATTAATAACGATAATTATGCAACTCAAACGTTTAATTTGATTCTAAAAATATTGCCTAGATAAGTATATATTTTCAAAGATTAGCTATTAATCGAAAGCATGGGACATCAAAATTCTAGGCTAAGCATGCTCCATTGATAGATAACATAGCTAATTAATCAAAATCTTATAATTAATTATGGTTCGGTCTGCCAAATAATCATAAAGAAATTGCAATAATTAATTAACAAGAAAATACCACTTTATTAATGAACAAGGCTTAATCAGAATCGGCGTATGGTTTTAGTTCTTCATTATTACAAAGAAA